>QVRM01006038.1:0-212957 GCA_003439945.1 Dermanyssus gallinae
ATATATTATGAGTATCTTGTTATATTTTACTTATCAAGAAAGCATAACTTTCGAGGCACTTCGAATGTAATCTTCTTAAATAGAAAAATCGATAAAAAAATTGAAAAATAGATTGAACTTTAACAAGTAAACCAGTGATCGTGAACTAGTCGCAACTCGCATATTACAAAAATGTTACTATTCCCAATAATAATACTTCCAGAACTTAATAGGAGAAGTAATACGCTGTTATTAGATCAGGCCGTCAAGAAACCCGCTTTACGCGCATGCGTTACCTGTTGTTGCAAGTGTGTCAACTTTGCTTAGTTTGGCGTACAGACACAGAGCGGATCTGTAATAGCGAACAAGATCGTGTGGTTGTTGTTGTTACTATTGTGAAGCGCACCTCACCTTGAAGTAAATTCCAAATAAACTTTGAACGTCGAATGCGCCTGTGGTGTCGTCCTTTCTTCACAGCCTCTGCGGCGAGCTAATGAAGCACTCGCGTGCCCTAATAGCCGGAGGGTCCGGGCCACAACCGCTCGCCGATTGAAACGTGGTGGATGAGTGGCGAAGCGAGCCATTCAAGCCCGCCATGAGAAAAAGTTTGCAAGCAATCTTCAACATCTGCAAGCCTTAGCAGTTCAGTGTCAGCCACCCACGGCGGTGGGTCGCAGGCAGCAATTCGTGTTGTCTCGACAACAGCGGATCAATAGGGGAGCGAACTCGGGGTGGGTGAATTCTGTTTGACCCCGACCTCATAGGGGAGCTAGTTGGAAGCTAACCGCCGCTGCTGCCAATAAAGGTTGTCGATGAAATGAAGCGCATTCGCTAAGACAGAGAGATAACAGAACAAACAACAGCGCAGATGCCTTCTCATCACCACCACCAACAACAACAGCAGCAGCAAGGAACCATAACAATAACAGTAACAACAAAGTACGCAACACACGTTCTCATGGCTCACGCGCGGACACCCGTATCGACGGGCCAGCAGAGTCGCCCATCACCACCGACCACAGACGATCTGAGACGATGCCGGTGGTTGGTTCCTGCGAATTCCGCCGGCGGTGCTTTCATCTCGTCCAGCGACTCATCCGACCTCCTCAGTCGTGGTCCTCACTTAGACGAGAAGAAGGCATGACCCTGATCTTCGCAAGGGCTTCAGCGAAACGAACCAGAGCCAGCAGTTCTATAACGCTAAACGCACCCATCGAACGTGCGGCGACCACAACTGACATGCGAATGCTTCATGCGGTTCTCTGTCGTCGTTTCGCGTCGAATTGGCTAGCCACGAATATGCCGAATGCTAAATAGAGAGATAGAAATGATTGGATTCATTTGCAAGAAGCATCATATATATATATATATATATATATATATATATACATATAGTATAGAGAAGTAGAGCCATCATAATGCGAAGACAAAGAACTGTCACGAATTAAACTGATAAACGTATGATCTTAATCTGAAACTGGAACTAGTCTTTTTAGCCGAGACTGGATTCTGGGACAAAGACGACCCCGGCAAACATGGTCGGACGCAGGTCAACTGGGCATCTTCGAATCGAGGCAAATAAATCACTTCCGTCTAAAAGCGTGGGTGGCCCGACATAGAGTGTATTAGAATCAATCGATAGTTGATTCGGGTAGCATTTTCCCTCGATCACACAATAACTGCTACAAGGGCAGCAATTTAGTTAGGTCTAATAATCAACCAAAACTGAAGCATGTTACCTTGACAGTAGTACAGTATTCATGCAATAGCTGTGAATATGTGAACAATTCAGTTGCCACCCAATGCCATCCAAAACGCACGTTGTGCATAGCAAAAACCGGTTAAAGTCATTAGAGCTGCTCTGAAAGAGAAGTGAAGACAAAACGGCCGTCTAGGGTGACTTGTCCAGTGTGATAGCAACCTCTGACTGATTTATTTGTGAACTAAAAGAAAACTCTAGAATCGTAAAGCATTTCCTTCCGTGCCTGAAACATGGATAAGCCCGTCCACAAGATCATATCAACTTACAGGCGCAATTGGGCTGTCAAGTACTCGTTGTAGGGTGCATTTTCCTTATATATATATATATAATATATATATATATATTATATATATTTTATGTTGTAAGTGTTGTTTAATTATACCGATTCGATACTTTGCATGACTGCATCATCGTACAAGTAAAACGCTGCAATGGCGAATGACTTCATCTGCGTTCGAGGCCCTAAGACCAAGTAGAGAAGTTCTCTTAAAAAACTAGGTAACTGATTGCATTAACTGAAGAGACCCGCGAGAAAATTTATACGTGAGCCAATTTGCCTTTCTAATCTCCCAGAGGGGATATATACGGGTCTTTATACCGAGAACGATGGGTTGAAGCGTACAACTTCGATATAGTGCACCTCGCAGTATTGAACGACTTGATTAAACATTGTTTTCTTTTCAAAAATCACAAATATTGCCTATAGAGAATATGTATCTAGTACATATGACCTAAGAAGGCAATAAAACAAAAAACATGTGTCAACAATCTGTTTTAACATAGTTGTCGCTTATTGTATCAAATTAAGGTACCTGAAAAGTTAGCTGGTCATCCACAAACGTGTGGTAAGTAACTGGTGATACGCCGTCACTCTTGTATGTAAAACAATGCATATACATGTATTTAGGAAACTTGTTATATTTATTTAGGAGTAGCACCGTTTACTTAGTGCTGTGCGCGCTCGTTCACTGCAGCGTCCTCCTCTAAGCTGATTTTAATATCCCTCCACGGTAAAAGCGGCGTTTCCTCTCTGGGGCGGCCAGTGACGGGTGCTGTACTAAAAAGGTCGAAGGCCCTTTTGGTCGCCCGCGGCTTTTTTCACACCCTCCTGGCAATTCTCTTCTCAGAACGGCCCATGCTTCCTGGGCTGGGAGCTCGTAACCGTACAAAAGATCAGTTCCAATTACCTGTTCTTTCTAACGCTTCTTCCACTTAGAAGAGGCTACAATGTTGCAGTTACCGGTAGAGTCCCATACGGTTTTCTCCCCTTTCGAATATAGATATATATATACATATATATATACAAAGCTGAGAGAACGAGGGCGCTGCGGCTGTCGCGCGATACGTCGGCGGAGGTGAACGTCGCCACACAGTCATTTTACATGCACTTAAATCTGCAATCCAATTAATTACTCCGCAACCAGGGTATTTTTGGTTTTTAATTTAGGGAATTTAGGCTCGCATTGGCATACGTTTGGTATCAAAATGATCGTCGTGAAATGTTGCGTTTGCCTAAATGTGTTAGTTTTGAGTGCGGTGAGTGGTCGTAAGGGTAATCATTTTGAGGTATTTGGCGTGAAAGCTAATGAAGAGCTTAATTTGTCGCGAATTCTCTTCTAAGCGACAATGTCGCATCGTCGTATCGGCGCTATATGTTCTTAGCAAGAAACAGAAATTTCTCACAAACATCACGGTTTGCACAGTTTCTGCAACTGGTTGTCTCGCAATAGCACATTTTATGCTCATATGTCGGGCAAAATCACCAGTGTCACAAATTGTAGTCATTCACTCTCACCCCGAACCAAGACTTCTCAGAGACTATGTTCCCTTGGAAAAAAAAATATTTGCTTTAAACGAGCTCTATATAATTCTTACTATCAAATAAAAAAACTTTTTTTGAAACACCGTATATATATATATATATATATATATTTAGATATATAGATATAGATATATATATATATATATGTATACATGTATACAAAGCTTGAGAGAACGAGAGATCTGCTAGCTTTTTTGCTTGGCATGTCATTCTGATAGGCAAGCTTCGTGCGTCGTTGTCGATGTTGTTGTGTTGTTGTTATTGTTGTTACTGCTGCTGCTGCTGTTCTTGTGTGTTCTCACAGCCACCCCAGCGGGGTTCTGTTGCTGTTTCCGTCAATTGGGAGTCAGTCAGGTCGGACCTACGGCGCGACCCCGCTCGACGATCGGTCTGTCCGGCGGTTGGCGTATGGCGACGGTTGTCGCCAGTTTCGTCGTCGTCGGTCGTGGTCGTCGATGTCTAGTCGCGGTTCGCCGCTAGATCAGCGCGTTGCCGTATGCGCCACCAGCAGTAATGGTACATAGTAGCCGCAGCCTATGTACTCTCTCACGTACAGTCCAGGTACTCTCGATCGATCGATCGAGCGAAATACGCCTCGAATCTCGACCTATTTGCCTGCCCACAATATTGAAGATACGGTCTGAGATTACGTACGTTCCGTCCCGGCAGAACCATTTTCGTCGATGTTGATCGGGTGTCGAACTTGTAGGACAACCGAAGACATCAGTAACAGCAGTAACAACAACAACAACTACAACAATAACAACAACAACAACAACAACAACAACTACAACAATAACAACAACAACAACAACAACAACTACAACAATAACAACAACAACAACAACAACAACAACAACAACAACACACACAACAACAAGGCTGAACGGCAGCAGCAGCAGAACCAACAAAACCATCAGCGACGATAACGATAACAACAGGAACAACTACAATAGCATTAACAAACAATAACAGGAGCACCAGCAGCGACATCACAGCAACAACAATAGCCAATGACAACAACAACAACAACAACAACAACATCAACAGCAACAACAGCAACATCAACAGCAACGACAACATCAGCACAGCAGCAGCAACGACAAGATCGACGACGAGACTACCCTCGATGACACCGACAACAACGATGACAAGAAGTCGATATACTTGACATAGATACATGTGACGACTGATACTCGCGGCGCTAAGCTCTACAAAGACAGAGGCGACATTCTCTTTCGTCCCTACTCCATCTACTGCCATTACTACGTACGTCTTCTTCTACCACTACTACTACTACCACCGCTGCTACTACTACTACTACTACTACGACTACTGTTAGCGCTACCTATTTATACCCCTGTGCGCCCCTGAACCTCCCACCCCCGAAGAACAAAACGTACCCTTAGACGCACACCGTCCGATACACTCCACGTCAGCACCACGTACCAACCCGCACGCGGTCAGCAGCGGTACAAACAGTTGTTGTAATCGTCATGCCGTACCATGGGCCGTCGGGCCAGCAGATACACAGTGCAACCAGACTGGCAGAGATATAGGTATGTACGAGTATGTATACGTGGTTGGCCAAACGGCACTCAACGTCACTGTGCTTTACCAGACATTTGCCGCCACCGCCGCCAGTGCCGCCTCGCGGCATGATGTCGCCCATCCATGTTGTTTTCGTCGCGGTTTTCATCCATGTTGTTGTTGTTGTTGTTATTGTTGTTGTTGCTGTTGTTGTTGTTGTTGTTGTTGCTGCTGTTGTTGTTTTTGTCGCCCCCGCCGGCATCGTCGTCGTCGTCGTCGTCGTCTCTTACATGTTCGTTAGAATTCTTCGCAATCATACCAAGAACACAGATACACACGCTCATGATACACGCGGACTCGTAGACAAGAGCCTTGCCGACAATCGCAGGAACATTGGAGGAGGGATTTGAGATAGTAGCCAGGTAGGATCCTGCCGACGTGATACACATGCCGAAATAGAGAGAGAGAGAGGGCGAGAGAGAGAGGGAGAGGCAGAGCGAAACAAACGGACAGAAGAAATACGTCGATCAACCGGCGACGCGGCAATTGTATCAGCATCGGCAGCACAAATAACAACAATCGCAACAAAAACAAAACAACAACAACAACAACAACAACAACACAACAACAACAACAACAACAACAACAACAACAACAACAACAACAACAACAACAACAACAACAACAACAACAACAACAACAACAACAACAACAACAACAACAACAACAACAACAACAACAACAACAACAACAACAACAACAACAACAACAACAACAACAACAACACAACAACAACAACAACAACAACAACAACAACAACAACAACAACAACAACAACAAGGGTCGAGATAAGCAATTGAGCGAAAGCTCACGGCTTGGCGGCGTCGACGAGCAGAAAAGGTCGAAGACGAGGACAACCAGAACGACAACAGTGACAACAGTGACAACGAGCATGACGTCGAAGAGGATCAACATTAAGAACTGAAACAAAAACAGCGCCAGCGGCTGGCTACCTACGCAGTCGTTGGAGGCGCAGCAGTAGCGTAGCAGCAGCAGCAGTAGCAGCACTATCAGACCGAATTGGACCCTCCACACGGGGCGAGATCGAGAAATCGAGAGGGAGGAAGACAGCAGACAGACATAGACGGTATTCAGACGTCGTGGAGCTGGGGCTGAACATGAAGAGATGTTCCCGAATCAATTGAGATAAGCATCTTCTTATTCGTTAGTGATCCATACTAGCCTACGTGGTGGACAACAACAACAACAAGAACAACAACACAACAACCACAGCAACAACAACAGCAACAGCAGCAACAACAACAACAACACCAGCAGCAACAACAACAACAACAACAACAACAACGGGCATCTAACATATCGTCAAGGGGAATGACAGCAAAAGGGCAACCAGGAAAATATAGCAGCAACGAAACAACAACGAAAACAACAACGGCAAAGACTACAACACTGAATTGCTAACATTGCTAGTTACAAAGACATCGAATAGTTGTACTGCGATGACTTCGTTATCACTGCCATCATCATCACCACTGTCATGGTTATCCGCACTGCCATAAGTGGAAACAAGTGAGGTCAAACAATCAACGCCCATTCTCTGGCTCGGTGAATGTCGATGTGTATTGCTATGCGGCTGCGACGTTGTTGAAACGTGCGACGTAAATTTACGGCGGTTAGCAAACTCGGCGGCGTTATTAGCGCCTAGTTGAACATGTAAACACCCTGCGGAACTTTGCGCTGAGACTGATTGTAGGTCTTAAAATTGTAGGGGGTAATCGTGTGAGCGGTTGTTTTTTTTTTTTTATTTAATAGCTGCATGTGGCTGTCCTGTAGCAGTGCGCACATTTCGAAGGACTGATCTATGCTTGTATATATGTTTGTATGTATGCCTGTGCTCGTATATTGCTGGCAAAGCTTACCCCGACGACGCAGGGCTTCTGAATCTAACGCGCTTCTGTGAAATGCGTTGTAGCAGCTGATACTATGTGCGTTGTTGGAGATGCGTTTGAGTTGACCACATTACCGTAACGTCTAAGCAAATACCTTAGCAAAAATGCCTATAGAACGGGTACTCCTCGTAAATTACAGTGGTGGCCTGCCAAACCTATCAAGCTTCCAACGACTACATAGCCGTCAGATTAATAAGGCAATTATTTGATTACGTCGGATGTGCAATTTGAAGAAATGCGACTTAGTAAATCCGAAAACTTCATAGAATAGTTGGTAGCATTTTAGCCAGGTCGGGACTTGTTTGTTTTCACCTGACATTGTCCTGCCTGTTTAACCCTGTAAATGGAAGATTCAAAGGCGATTTCACATACCCAACAGCTCAAGAAAATGTAGTATTATGGACTTGTCTTCTAGTAATCGGAAAGTAACTCATGCTGAAACTTCAAAGAAGCGTTGGAGAAGATACTGAAATGTCGGATGTTGGATCAGACATTCATCTATCTACCCGCCGCTGGGTTGTATTCGGCGATTGCGAGAACATCGTGTATTGTAGCAATGGATAACCGTTGTGCTGTGCTAATATCTTCTGCTCGACAAAAGATCTGATTGCAAACGCACGATTTGCTATCTGATCGCGCATCCAGCACAAGTTACGTAGAGTTTTACCTGGCTATGCCTCCACACCGTCATCGAACCTTGTCTACATTTGATTTTGTGCATTTCTAGAATTTGGAGAGGGCCAAAAAGTGTTATGTATATAAAGAATCAAATATTATGCTACTTTGGGTGAGCCTTTTTGCCATCGAACAAGGACGAACAAAAATTTGCGCTGACCTATCAGCCTGTTCTGAAGTGAAAATTGAATTATAGAAGAATTTGACGATGCCAAGGTCACCATGCAGTATATATATATATATATATATATATATATATACGATGGAGGTAAGTCACCACTGTCTAATTTAAAGCGACCACTCACGAGGCTTTATGAGGGCATACTAGATGTAGGTGCGCCGCTACTAGATCTAGGTTCGCCGCTGAGAGTTGACCGTTCTCCGCGATCTGCTTCCTCTTGACTAGTATTTTTCGACTCGCTCTCAGTTGAAATCTGCCTGAGCCCTTGCGTATGACCTCCGATCGAGGCGAGCCGGTCGGCACATTATTCACAGAAACACAACAGAACGGTGACATCTTCTAAAGCTAAATGGCGGCGTGGTGTAAATTTCAGCGCAGAGCAACATCAAGAAGCTACAGCCGGCCGGCCGAACAGAACAGACAAGATAGAACAACAAAACAAAAAGACGTGCTGGCTGCTGCGTGACTTCCCCCAAGGGTCTGGACGACGCTTGCGGCATCCATCGACGAACGCCAGATGTTACTGGCTGGCTACCACTGCAAACACTGCTGCCGGTGAGCATGAGACTCTGCGTAGATGTCCTCTGTCTTCTGTCCTGTCTTCCTCAATGACGTTCCGCTGCTCCCGGCGGGAGCAGTGTCCTAGTGTTAAACTTTCTTGCCGCCTATGCGTTCGAATGTGTGTATTCATCGGGTATGTGCGTCCTCTCGCACTGGGTGTCGTCGCGTCGCGTCGTCTTGAAGCGATACCATCTTCATTCCCTGGTTGTAGCTGGTGGCGGCGGCGGCGGCGGCTTATCTGTGGCTGGCAGCAGAGTGAGATCGCCGCTCGTTATGGGAACAATTGCGAAGAATTTCGCTGATGATGATCGAAGAAACCTGAAACGATTTTGCGCCAAATTTCAAACATGAGGCCTGGCCGTTGCACGAGCGCGGTCCTAGTGCACCAAAGTACGGATGGATGACGATTTCGTCGTCTACGACGAGAAGAAGATGAACTAGTGCTAGAAGTAAGTACTTATAGAAATATTAGCAGTCGTCGCCGTCGTCGTATGGGTGGCTGTATTGGTCACCTTGCACGGCAGCACAGCGCGGTTTCTGGTCGCATCGCCTTTGAGGACCAATTCAGCCCCAATAGCCCCCCGGACCGAAATAGCAAGAGATTATTAATTAAAGATTATCAGTTGAGGTGGAGTTCGGGGAAAGGATCAGCGCGAGCTGCACTACCAGCATCATCAGCAGCAGCAGCAACAGAAGAGATGTACACAGCTAGATAGATAAGAGATGCATCTAGATTGCGCTGCTCGGACGCATGGCAATCCCGTCCGTGGCCGAGCAAACAATCCCGTCCGTGGCAGAGCAAACAATCCGCCTCCAGCAGTCGGTCTCAGATTCGGACCTCTGGCTCTGACCAGTAGTGTCCATAGGCCTCGTGTGTTAATACATCTCTAATTAGGGCCGCACTTAGGGGGCTACTTGACGGTGGTGTTTTTGTTAAACCCAAGAACAAACAGCCTCGAAAAACGCTTCGCGGGCTCTCGGCAGCAACAAAAAGACTAAGCAGACATTTGAGATCGTCACGGCGGCTTGTACGTTTCGCAGGTTGTTAGACGACAGCTAAGAACAAATGTGTGCAGATTTCCTCATGAATTGATTAACAAGCTTCAATAATAGTACTTTAATAAATGTGCTCTACGTCACAGAATCGCAGCTGTAAGCGATCGTTGGCCCCAACCAGTTCTGACCAGTTGGGCAGAGTATCCGATACGGCTCCGGGCTCTGGTACTTGGAAAAGGTATGCCAGGATAGAGTATGCTTACTATACAGGCAAGTTGTTCATCGTAAAGTCCAAACAAAGGACGTACCGATGCCCAATATTATACTTATCCAGTTAAGGTGACAGGTGTTTTGTACTAAATGCGTAGTGCGCGCTGAGTTGACGGCAAAATTAATCGATACTCTTTAAAAGAAAACAACGATTTGTTTTATTATTAACACCCAAACTGGGTAAATGTGTTTATGTTACATCAAAATGTTTCGAGACCTCAACAATCTAGCGTTTTGCTAGTTCTGCTATAGACCTAACCGCCGGGCATACCGCGACGTGGTATCGATCACATTTGCTCCAGCATTGTTTGCATTAACATTCATCCTGTGGTTCATGAAGACCCTCCACGTTGCACAGAACGTGATGAACTCCGTGAGCTGCAAAGGCCGTAGTTAGATGTCGATCTTTTACCCCACTACACCGTCATTCAGTGCTTGTCATTGCTGCTGTTCTATAAATACCTATGTCCACCTCACTAATTTTGGTTTCTCAGTTCCGCATATAAACTTCAAAGGCGCACGTTTTCGGTTACACATCCAGGAGAGAGTCAGGAAGGCCATCATCGCAGCTGCGGCAATTAAATGGCCACATATGCTTTCAGTACATGCAGCAATTGCTCTTTTCGGGATACAGATAGCACCCATAGCCACATACGGCATTCCACTAATATGGGATACGTTGGGAGTAGGCGAATTTCGTTTAATTCATTGAGTGAGGTTTTTCTTTTTAAAGAGGGTTATTGCGCTTACAAATACATGAAGAAAAAAAACAACGATTTAAGGTATTATTTATTTAGTAAGTAGTACTTCGATAGTTTTTTTTATTTATGGGGTGCAAATGCATTTACGCACACCCGCCGATATAATGGCGGGTAGTGTGGGGCTAGACGCTCGGAGAGGGAATAGGTGACTCACTCTAATCCGAGCGCACTACTCGCTAAAAACCACCCCCGGAACCCCTCCTGGTTCATAATACTTCGATAGCTGCTATTTAAAATCAGTATAAAACGCTGTTTCTGGAAATCATTCCGCTGTTTACGTACGTCATTAATTGCGCTATTTGATTTTTCGACTACTTTTAAGCGTTTCTATGGCAACATGCATTTTTCGTCTTATTTTCGGCCTATTTTTAGGCCGTGCTAACTATAAACGGGGAGTAAGTCAGTCTTTCTAGGAGTATAGTTTCATATAAAATATGTCAACAGCAGATCGCGTCTATATATTTTTTATGGAGGAGGGTGAATGCTCTTACGCACGTGTTGCTTAACGGAGGGGCACCCCCTCTCGATCCTGTATGAGACTCGACTCTAGCGGTAGGATGCTAGTCCGCCAAGACCCTTAATCAATAAACAAAAAAGGTGATGATAGCCATAAACTATCTATCTTGTATGAGCTTCCACGATGAGTACACGGAGTGCATCTGTTAACTGCACTCTCAGGCGTGTACGAAGTTTCATGCATCTGCCTGCCTGGCCCTTGCGAAAAGATCGCTGCACTGCCTCTCTCGAATAACATGCCGCGAGCAGCTGACTGTATAATTGTATAATCTGTATAATTATCTATGTTATATGCATACTCAATATGAGTGAAATAAATAAGAGGATGATTTAACCAATAAACACACCTTCTTCCTTAAGCTTCACTCGGCCCAGATATCTATAGAACAGTGCTACGGGCCTTTAGAGGAAGTTGCGAGCGCCTAACGGACCATATGGCCGAGGTCACACACGGGTTCCCTCACCGGTCCGACGTGCTTGTCCCCACATCTGCAAGCTCGTTTGATTACAAGCCACTTCATCTGTTGATGTCGTAAGCGCTATCCTTTCTCTTCTGTACCTATCGAGCTCGGTTCCTTTTCATCACTGCAGTTGCCATTTCCACGCCCAGCTGCCATGCTGCCTATATATATATATATATATATACTATTTACAAGTATTTGGTTTATACACATTTGTATTAGTTTTACTGCATCACTTTCGTCAGGGCTTTTCAACAGGCTTTCAACAGGATCTTGTACACTGTTGGAAATGATGTAGTAAAACTGTAAAACAAATGTGTGTTTATGTATATATATATATTTTCAATTTCAAATGTGGTTTATTTACGGAACTGTATTTCACAACGCTTAAGTGTTCGGTAAATACAAATAGTTGTAAAAAGATGAGTCAAACAACAAAGCAGAATATCGCTCTCGCTTAAATCCAAGGAGTGCTTTGTATAAACTTTGCACAAATGGTAATCACAGCGATTAGTGATCGTCACAAGAACTTCAAAACAGCATTTGGTGCGGTTGCTAGCATACTGAACAATATATGAGGCAACGTACGTGCAAATATACACATAAACGAAGTAGTCCACTAGTACAGCATCTTCACAATTCATTGGGATGTTTTTACCTATGTAGTAAAAACATATCTCTCTACATGTTTTTTTTACCACATAGGTAAAAACAAGTGGAGTAATATTGCTAACTAAATCAGAGTGTGTGTCCCCGTATACGAAGCTTAACAGTGTTCCAATTCCGGATGTACCTAGATCGCAAGTCGGCTTTTGATTGTGCAATTAAAAGCCACTGTTTTTATTCACGAGCGAAGACGTGTTTTATAGACATCTATAGTGTTTGGGACTGCAAGTCCAGGTCTCAAGCAGGCAGCATGCAATGATGTGGTGACTACTCTTCAAGGATACAGAAGGCACTGCAAAGAAGTAGTGGAAATGCGATTTCCGAGGGCACAATTATATATATATATATATATATATTATTTTTTTGAAGTGTTTGATTTATACACATTTGTATTACAGTTTTAGTACTTCACTTTTGTCAGTGGTATCGCTGTTGTACACTGTTGGAGATGATACGGATCACACGACTTTCTAAATAGCTGCGTTCGCAGTCGGTCGTTATTTCGAGAAAACCACATCGTGCTCATAACTTTATATGAAATCCATATATAGCAAATCCGGTAACGAAGTAATTATTTTTGCAACATAGACTTTTCCACCAGTTAGTGGTCATCGCTCTATTCTCATAAAAACGCCAATTTACATTCGTTTCGCCAAGTAACATTACGTGCGTAGAATGTAGTTTAGCCTAGGTGACCACAGGCTTATCTTCATAGGCATAATGAAGCCTGTGAGTGCATCGCCAATAGCCGCGTTTTTATACATCGAAGGGCGTCCCGCTTATCCAGGATTGTTCTTTTGAGAGCCAATGGGTGCTCCCAAGACTTCTAAGTCAGACAACTCGATTCTCCTTGTACTGGGCAGGGCGTCTGCAATGATTTTGCATGCCTCATCTTGTTTGTGGGATGTTCCATCTACAGCAATGAGCTCGCATTTAGAGGCGTCAAGAGTTAAGCCTCCCTCCTCTGCAAGCTGTAGCACGTCGCGTATGTAGGAGGCCACTACGTTCGCCGGGCCGCGTATTATACCATCGTTCTAATACTACACATTTAGTGGGCTTTTCATGCGGGACACTAAACATGAGATTCCTAAACTAAATAAGCCGGGTCCAATTGGGTCACCTTGTTCTGCTCCGTTGGCTGAGAGAAGGGGCTCAATTTCTCCCCAGAACAGCGATGTTAGCGCGCCGTAGCTCTGTCACGCTAAGCGAAATATTTGTGAAACTTTCGCTTACTCTTCGCCAACCTGGTGGGGTGCCACCACCTTCACGATTGCCGTCCTATAGATGGCAATCGCTACTTTGGCAACAAGTGTATGTAAAGTGAAGCGCACGCTATCGGTCTAATGGAACCGTCTCTTTCTTCAGGGCTGTTAGATCTGCCCCATAGATGATTGAATGGTTAAAACTTGGCAGCCTGCCAGTTAGGGTCAAGTTAGTCAAAGAGCACAGTTCCGCTAGCAGTCTTTCGGAAGAGGGTATTGTGCTGTCCAGCATAACTCTCAGATGTCGAGGACGTAATCCATCTAGCCCAGGGCCAGAGGCCAGTGTGAGCGCCATAAGCGAACCACATTAACTACGAACTGTGTCAAAACGGTGCAATGTTCTTTTGACGGAGGTTGCTCAAAGTTGATCAAGTGTTCTCTGACGTGAGCTGAAGAAGATGGACTTGCTTCTAAGTTCCTGATTCGTGTGGTCGTCTGGCAACGCAAAGGATTCTGTAAAAATAGAGTGCGTGCGACAGAGCGTCTGTGCCTCTCAGCTAACTTGCTTTTTGCTCTTGCGGCAATCTGACGATCGGTGAGGTGGTCTTTGCGCGACTGTGTAAGGCTTTGGTGCAGTCTGTCAGAAAAATTATCCAGCGTTCTCTATTGTGAGTCTGTTATGTTCTTCCCAATTATTTGGCGTATTGTGCTATCGTTGCTTTTTCGCTCTGGAATATGCAATATGAGTGTCGGCAAGGTCATTAATTTGTGCCACGATGCAGCATCTAGTGTCGAGTTGAAGTCCGAGAGGGCTTTCGCGTAGACTGCGCAACAGATTTATTTGACTCCCCTCGGAATTATCCCAACCAGCTTCGTGCTTTTGCGGACACGAGCTCGGAGACGGGTAAACATTTTTGGATCGTTGCAAAGGGTAATGTCTACATGGGTCTATCTGGTCCTGGGCCAAAGTATTTGGAGCGGAGTCATCGGGTGCCCCGTCAACGGAAAGTGTGGGGGTTTGCCCTCCGTGAACATGGGTTTTATGTATATGTAGCCGCGGTGTGATCTTACGGATTTTCTACAAACGTCGCAAAATAATGTTTATTATATTCCTATTCAGCAAGCTGATTGTCAGACCGGCCTCCGTTCTCGGTAAGATATGAGTCCTTCTAAGGTTCTCCGCAAGAGTGTGTCAACGCCAGCAGATAGACAAACCGAGTTGAAGAGGCCGAAAGCGACGACAACGATGATGGTCTGGGGGACTATGAAATGACAAAATGCTCTTGCGGGCTCTTTGTCAATATGTTTTATAAAATGTAATCCTTTCGTTGCCATGAAAATTGGTGAACAAATTATATTGGTGAACTCAAACAACATTCATCTTTTTCGGCGAGCTTACCTTTGCAACGAAATTTCGTTGCTTTACCTTTTGTACATTTATCACTAGAGAGTAAAGATTAACACGCTTTTGCAGTGATGGAGGCGATTGCTACAGATAAATCTGACTCTGGGAGTGGAAGACTCACCTGTAGCATGCAGAGGGCCCATTTGGAGCAATCGCCTTCATCACTGTAATCGTCACCATCACATCAGTCTGATAAATCGGGTATGTTCAGCTACTCCGTCGTCGATGTTTACAAACTTCCTCCTGTAGCACAGACTGTAATCACTTTAGCATTACCGTTCAACACTGCATAGCGCTAACTTCCAGCCTTAAGAAGTCTTCCAGCCTACGCGCTATAAAAGCGGAGTGAACTTTGTAAATGACGCTTTTCTTTGCTATGCCACGGTACGATGAAGGTGTCAAGAGATTTTTTATATTTTCGATATCACACCTAAGAGGCTGTGTTTCCATTCTTCAGACAAGTTTGTCGTTTTCATAACTACGTTGAACAAAGCAGCAAGACAAACAGTCGGAACAACCGTCTGTCGTAGATGTTCGTTTCCGACGAGGTCTGAACCGGGCAATCTTTCCTGGCGGCGCCTTTAATATCGGATCCACAACCTCCGGGATACCAAGAGAGTGACCCAGCTCCCGGCGGCTTGTTTGCGGCGAACGAACAGTAACTTGTTCACATTTTTTTTCGTAACGGGGTTCTCATCAGAATTAGGCCGACACTTTTTTTTCAATAAAGTGGCAATTAACTAAAATGCTGCTTTTATTTTACCCATATAGTATGTATGTACGCATAAATGGTAATAAAATGTTGCTACTATGAGGTCGTGAAGACTAAACGAATGCGAGGAAAGTTAAGGAAAATCACCGGAGTCGTAAACTTGTGACAGCTGGCACACATGTCGTTGTGATCGAATATTCCATTTTGGGGAATTAGGAAAGCTTTTTGATGATCAATAGCGCTTGTTGCTTGGTCTACTATAGATAGCGCACCACAGACTACACATACGTCTTAACTCTTTTGGTTTATATATACATATATATATATATATATATATATATATATATATATATATATATATATATGTTACGAGCCATGGCTGTTCTAGGCTGAACGTTAACACGTTTACTCACACATGATTGTAATATGAATTGATGAATAAAATTATATATATATATATATATATATATATGTGAGTGCAGACTGGCGCATTTTGCACATTCCGGCAACAACTGTGCGTCGTGTCAGAAGGCATACTTTCGACTATACAGCTCGATTTGTGTCAATCACCCCTTATTAGTGGTGGCCCAGTCGAACCCCCCGCCGAAGTGTCGGCGTGTGTTTACTAGGCAAACGCGAGAAGCACAGCTTATCGTGGGTGGGCGGTGACTGCCTATCGCGGGCCTGGCTGGCTGGCTGAGTGCGTACTGCCTGATTGAGGCGGCGGTGGCGGCGGCGGCCAAAGTCGGACGTTGTGCCTTGTGCCACCACCACCATGGCCGATCTGTTCCTGCAAACACAGGTGAGAAGTTGGCGCATGCGGAGTTGCGATGCGGCAGCAAAGCCAAACGCAGCTGAGTCGCAAACTAAGGAAGCAGCGGCGGCAGCAGCAGCGGCCGTCAACCTGCGAGCGCCGCTTGTCGCGCTGCGGGTGTCGGTCTAAAACGGCAGGTCTCTATTTCTATCGCAATCGTAGGTAGGTGAGGCTCTTGTTTGCAACCATCGAGAACAATACGGGCCGCTCTTACCGCCAAAAACGCTGAGAAGGGCTGCTCCAGCATGGAGCATCCAGCCATTCTTGTCGTTCTGCCGATTACAACAACAAAGGCAAGAAACACAACAACAACAACAACAACAGCAACAACAACAACCACAACAACAACAACAGCAACAGCCACAACAACAGCGGCAAGAGCACAACAACGACAATCTCCTTCTAAGGGCATCGATGAGGATCACCCGATTGTCGCATCGATCTGATGGCACCCGGTTAGCCAAGTACGTCACCTCGCCGGGCGAAAGATTGCACTTGTCTATAGCTCTTCAACTGTTGCTGTTCGTTCGGTCGTTGTGGTTGTTGTTGTTGTCTTGGCCCAAAGTTAATCGACCTATTACTACAGTTACCTAGACTATAGCATGCGGACACTTGTACGACTGCGCATTCTAGTTGCTGAATGTCGTCCCACCTCGTGTGGCCTGATCGACCACACCTTGAAACGCCAGAGCAAAGCTCGTTGCACCTGCAAAATCCTCCTGAGCGATTCGAGCAGACTCAGCGATCGAGCGACCCACGGAGTGGGTCTTGGGGAAGGGGAAGGTATGAGGTCAGGTGCACGTGAGGACAAGTCAAAAAGGCCTCCAAAGTTCGTTAACTTCACACGGGCGAGCTATGTGTGGTGGATCGCCACCGCTCTTTCATGTTGACAGGTGAAGAACGAAATGAAAGAATCTCGGCCTCTGCACTGTGGAGACTGCGGACTGAGAGGAACCGTACAACCGACTCTGACGTTACTGCTGTCCTGAACATCTCCGCCCAATGGCATTGCGATCCAGTAAACAAATAGGACAACACGCTGGCTGGCGGCCATTGGATGTCTGTTGGCATCGGATTTGAGACACCGGCACGCATGTATATTCCATACGTACAAGTTTCTTCAACTAGCATGCTTTTATACTTTTGTCGCATTACCCCAAACTGGCACTGTATAGTTCAAGAGGTCGCGTAGGAATGTTACTATGGCAAAAGGGAGTAGAAGAGCTCGTTTTTTAGATACTGCTAATTCACTATGCGTTTCGCCGAGACGATATTCACGATGCGGCATGAATGAAATGATTCGTTCGCACGATTAACCTTTAAAAAATTAAGGACCGATAAGTTCAGTTAATACCCCGTAGACAGTGCAGCGTTTTCAACTAGTACCCTGCACTGTTGTTGAATATCTTGTCAAAAACTTAGGGACTCCTAGATCTGCACGGGCCTTCGTTGTATTGGTTCAACCGCGCCGATAAACCTTTTTCTCGTTTCTTTTTTGTCTCCCTCTTTCTCTCGCTTTCTATTCTTATATAGGAGTTTGATCGGCATAGGTGGGTCAGTCTACGATCCAGTCTAGCCACCTCGATTCATTGAAGACAAATTCCAATGCCTGCTCCGTCGCCAAGAACTTGAATGGGACATTGCAAGCATTCCATCGTAACAACGGCGGCGGCAGGATACTTTCCCATGACCGGATATGAACAACAATTCATTCGAGAGAATACGAATCGAAGCAGACTTGAGACTAGCAGGTGAACAGAGCCGCAATGGAATGGGTTGGCCCCGCCCGTGAGAACGCGTAGAAATCAAATCCTGGTTAGCCGGTAGGCCAAGGAGAGCTGGACACTCGATATATATATATAGAGAGAGAGATGATAGTGAGAGAGAGGGAGAAATAAAAAAGAACAGGGATAAATAATCTGGGCAATCTGAAAAGCGCGAAGGATGAACTTGCTGCAAGGACATCTGTGCGAATTTTCATAGGACAAGCATTGCATGGCGCGCCTGAATATTGCCATGTGAAGCGCCTTGTACTTTGAACGTGTTCTTTTCTGACAAAGTCGATGAAGTTGCTTAATTGCTCAGTGACAGGCGTAAATGTAAGATTCACAATGCGGTTTATTGACAGCCCTGTAACGCGCAAGGTTACTGACTGGGAAAATACAAGTGATTAAAGTATTAAGAATTATTTAAAACATTAAGAATATAGCATAATCGTAGTTAAATATATAAATCGTTGTAATATTGTACAACATATTATTATTATCACAAGCTTACATAGATTCACAACTGTGCCTATGTTGCCACCAAGATAATAAACTAAATATGCATAATGCAACATTGTTATACGTAAAACGGCAGTAAATGTTGATAACTAGCACGTTGTTGCTTGGGTCAAGTCGCAGTACATGAGACTGCATTTTGACAAAGATACATATAAATAGAACGGCAGGTACACAATGATTCCAACATATCTGGTTTTAAAAGCAACTTTTTTCGTTCGCGCCCATTGAGTGATACAGATATAGGCCCGAATCCCTTTGGGATGAAGCCCCAAGTAAACGGATACCGGGACACGCTAGAGCTTGGGCGCTAGACTTTTTTTTTGTTACAAAAGACTTCCAAAGAATAACACCATCACAAAGTACAGGAAAAAACAACAGAACCTTTGACGAGTTCCCGATAAGTCATTCGCCTTAGCGCAGAGATAATCGCGCAGCATTTTGTAGCAATAGCAATGTAGTAAATCTGCTGCTTTTTTTTCAATGAATGAGTGAGTGTGATATTATTAAAATCCCTGACACGGTGTTATTGCCTGACATAGAAACAAAATACGCAATTGCGAGACAACCAAGCCGCCTATGCAGAAACTGAAGACATCGTCCTGTTCGTGACAAAAATTCTGCTTCTTCTAAAGGACACAGGCCAGAAAATGCGATATAATCGTTTTAGAGACTTCGCAAAAATGAAGTTATTTGATTAGCTTTTACGCCAAATACCACAAAACCATAACCCCACGACAATTTACAGCGCTGATAACTAACGCATTCAGCAAATGCGCATTTCATGACGAATATTTTGGTACCAAATATATGGCAATGCGACTATTTAAGATTTTTCAGAGGGCAAGTCGAGACTGAGTGCATGCATAAATGACCAATAGTGATTTATCTGATGAAGTAGGTCATCTATGCATGCAACCAATCGCGACATGCCCTTCGGAAAACCTTAACTACAACGTAGCCGCCGATCGAATCGCGTAACGACTAGGATCAGACTGTTAAAAATATATAATGACGCGGCTGACTTCCCAAGAGAAAGAGTGATCTAAGTTGGAGTCACAGTTTGGCTATACCACTTGATGTTGAAAGGGCATTTTAACACGCAATCATTGGAGTGTAATAAATGACGTTTTTCTGCCGGGAGATTGCTTGGGTTTGTGTCCCTTACTTTAAAAAAAAACTGCGTAGGGACATTTAAGGCGCCAAAACGAGATGTTAGCCGCGATCTAATCGGGTCAGCCAAGCCTCTAGCAAAAAGCAACATACCGGACTTTAGAGTATATCTCAAATTGCGACACACGGCTATTTGTGATACCCACTGTCGCAGATGTCAACAGGCGCGGTCTAGGGGGCTAGAGCGCTAGTCATGGTTGCCCTCTGCCTGGGTGTCGCCGGTTCGATCCCTGTTGTTGATCGAATTTTCTTCGAGCGATTCTCATTACAGGGGAGTCAAATAATGTGCAGCAACTTTTGAGGCACGTCCTTTCTTCGCGCCGTACCAAGCACAGCCGGAGATACATTTGTATTCGCAATTCCCTCTGGCATGTGCCATTCTGGCTTTTCGCATGTTAGACCTCCCACTATACTAGAACACTATATAAAACTTTGCCGTCAACAAGATCCAGCTGAATTAAAATATTCGTTGACATAATTTGGCCTTTATCTCTGTCAGAGAAGCCCAGAAAGCGTAAAATAGACATCAATGTAATCTTAACAATATAGCTCAGTGATCCCACCGCCAAAAAGGCTCACGATGGGCGTTATAATGGGTAATATAGTAATTTCCCTCTTGTAAACACTTAATATGCGATGGGTGCAGAAGTACCACAAAGTTCCGTGCTAGGAACTATGCTGTGGAATCTCACGTACGACGGCGTGCTAGAAATGAGTAGGCCTCGCGGTGTTGAGTTCGTCGCTTATGCCGATGATCTGACCATCTTAGTCACCGCAAGGGACGCAAAGCTGTTGGAGGACCGAGCAAATGCCGCCTTAGAAGGGCTCAACTGGTGGATGAAGACCTAATTTTAGCACCGAAAAAGAGCGAGGCTGTCCTGCTTATTGAAAGAAGCACTGCCGGGAGCTGGATATCCATGTGGACGGCCACATAATTCAGATAAACAAGCAGGCCAAATACCTGGGTGTTATGCTTGGCATAAACATGAGCTGTACAGCCCACATAGATTATGTAATGGCCAAATCGCATCATGTGGCAAGCAAGCTCACCAGGTCAATGTTAAGAACAAAGGGGCCCTCGAAGACAAGCGCCGTCTTCTAGCGTCAATCGCTGATTCAACTCTGCTCTACGGATCAGCAGTGCGGAGACCAGCTGCACTGATAACCAAGATGAATAAGAAAACGCTAAGCAAGGGGCAGAGTAGTATACCCTGGACAAACGGATACCGTCTTATACGGGGACTAGGCACTTCGAAAAGGTGATGCAAGAAAGCGTCTCTGGAAAGCTGGGAGGCTCAGTGGACCGAGGCGAAACGAGAGGCACTAGAGTCGTGGACGAGATCAATAATCCCAGATCTCATGAAATGGTACCAATGCGAGTACGCAGAAACTACGTACTACCTAACCCAAGTTCTCACCGGTCAAGGCAGCTTCCAGACCTACATGGTGAAGATCGGGAAGACTGAGGAAGACATATGTGTCTTGTCTTAGAGATTCTGTCGAAGGAGATAACGTCCTACATAGTAGGCAGTTCGGTTTTAGACCCAATATGTCGACAATTGTGCCTGTAATGGGTTTTTTCGAAGAAATACGGAAACAGATACAATTAAAGAAGACGATAGAAGCGGTATTTATCGACCTTAGAAAGGCGTTTGATACGGTAGATCTAACCATTCTTTAAAAAAAAACTCTATACTTACAGGGCAAATTAAATTTTTCAAAGGTGGGTGCGCTCATTCATTTCCGAAAGACGCCAAGTTGTCCAAATTGGACAATCCCTCTCCCGTATAGAAAAATATCAATTGGAGTGGCTCAAGAGAGCATCAATAGTCCGCTATTATTTAATATTTTTGTTAACGATATTTTTACTACTCCAAATCATGCTAAACTAACGTTGTTTGCTGACGACGCAACGGCTCTATTCGTGAGCGACTCTCTCCAAAAGGTTGAGGCAATGATTCGTGAGGATATTATGAGGCTATCTCTATGGTTCAGAAATAACGGCCACTACATTAAGTGGTCAAAAACAAGAGTTGTTCAACTTAAAACTCCAAGAGGCCAAACGACAAATAATCCTGAAGCTTTTGCATGCGACCGCACGCTTGATAAACTAGTTGAAACGAAGTTCCTGGGTATTGTTCTTGACGAGCATCTGACGTTCCAGGCGCATGCGAAACATGTCAGGAAAAAAATTGTCAGTGCCCTATACCTACTATAGTAGCCGCTCTATACCGCACTCGCAAAATCCTTCCCCGCCAATGCCTCACGGCAATGTACCACGCGTATGTACAGAGTCACCTAACATATGGTCTGGAGATGTACGGTCCTTCTTATGCAACTCATATAATTCCGCTTCATCTGCTACAGAAAAGGGCACTTCACCTCGTCTTAGGTCTCCCACATCGCGTCTCAATATCAATCGAACAATTTCAGCTTACCGCTGTGGCAAGGGATCAGGTAATGCTTCCGATCTCTCTAGGCGGCTCAGGTATGCCGGACGCGGTCATGATGGCTGGACCCGCGATCGTGTCATCATTGACTCAGGCTTCGGAGAGGGTTAGGGCTTTATTGGATAAGGATGGATGTGAAGCTTATAACGCTGAGTTACAAAAGCTGACCGACAGATTGTTGTCTTTGTTTGACTCCCCTCCCGATGAAAGAACTAAACAGAGCTGTTGGACAGACCCTCTGCAAGAAAAGCGATTAACAAGCCTGACTGATAGAGCCCCCACCGTGGCTGACAAAGCCAGGCTTCGAGCCGTTAGTAGTCAAGGGGCTGGAGCCTGGTTACATGCCCTACCCTGTCCACGAATAGGGACGCTTTTGGATGATGAGACGACGCGCATCAGCATCGGATTGCGTCTTGGTGTCGACCTAGTTGTCCCTCACTGATGTCGTTGTGGCTACATTGTAGACGCTTTGGCGCATCATGGCTTATCATGCGCCTTAAGTGCAGGCCAAAGAGCACGCCATTCGGCATTAAATGACACTTTCAGTCGAGCACTAAGATCTGCTGGCTTTCCGTGCGTACTAGAACCTCCGGGTCTATCAAGAGATGACGGAAAAAGGCCTGACGGTCTTACTCTAACCCCCTTTGAGCGTGGTCGCATGCTTGTTTGGGACGCAACTGTAACCGACTCATTAGCCCCTTCGATGGTCGGTGCAGGTGCGGACCAGGCAGGTCATGCGTCTAGGTTAGCAGAGGCTAACAAATGTAGAAAATATTCAAGCGTTAGTTATCCGCATCAATTTTGTCCGTTGGCCTTTGAAACAATAGGAGGACCAGGCCCGCTTACATTGAAGTTGATTCAGCGCGTGGGTAGAAGCCTTAACCTCTCCACGGGGGACTCAAGAGCATCGGAATTTTTGCGTCAAAGGCTGTCGCTTGACATCCAATGAGGAAACGCAGCCTCTGTTCGGGGCACATTGTTGAACTGGGCTAATCCCGGGTTAGATAACCCGTAACCACACGTTAACGCGGAGACAATTGTTCACTCCAAAGTGCTAACATAAAAAGTCATTTAATAAATTAAATTAAATATCGAACAATATAAAGAACTCTCAGTGCTCCCGTTAGCATATTTAATTAAGTTTACCATAGTTGTCGAAATAAAACGTATTATTTTTGGTCGCCATCTCAATCTAGTTGGCCTTATCGAATTTACAAGGACCCATAACACCCGAGGCTCGGCATCTCACTTGCTCATTGTCTCCTCGGCCACAAGTACACAGTCAAGATTTGCACACTGTAATTTAGGTGCTACCTTGCGGAACAAGTTGCCTAGTGACATTAGGACACTTAGATCGCTTAGTCAATTCAAAAATACTGCGAGAACGCACTATCTAACCTTACTTGCGTCTGATTGAGCCATAACTATGTAAACATGTACACAATCCATAGATAAATAATTGTGCAAAGCCGGCGAGTCCGATCACGTGGATCACACGCTTTTTGCATGCAGAGGTCTTGGGGTCACGAGGCAAACGGCTCGTTCACAACTAGACGTGCAGTGCAATACAACAAGAGATCTACTCGCAGGGATGCTCAGCTTGAAAAAGCTGGGTTGCGGGCTGTGATTTTGTGAAAGTTGTTATAAGGGCGAAGACAAAGATGACTGAAGAGAGGCGGCAACGCATGAAGCTCCGCCAGTAGGAATGCCGAAGATTGAAAGCCAGACTAGGAACTCCCTGGGTTCAGTGGGTTTGAGAGTCCCACACTACCCAGACCAAAGAGTGTGCATTATGCATCTTTGTTCCCGCCCCCTGTTAAAAAAAAACACCTGCTATGTTGTGTAAAATGCATCTTGGTCCGGGTTAAACAGCTTCAGCACCAACATAGAGAACACTTTTCTGTGGCACGACCATCTCGGACTTACCAAAATGAATCCCTGATAAAATTCGACAAAGGCCGGTCGTATTTGCCTTGGGGATTCGTCACAAGTGATGAGACGCGTCCAATTTGATTATCCTATATGTTCCAAAGCTAGTGGTCCACCCACAAAAATGAGACGCCAGCAGTTGACTATATATATAAATATATTTTTTTTCTTGACGCTCTGATAACCACATTTTAGACGCTCGTAATGGGCTAAGTTGCCTGTGGCACGAAGTCGTCTAAATGCATCTATAGTCATCGCGTTCTCGCACTGGATTTATATAGACTTTCTCCAGCAGAGGTATGTAGCAGCAGGGTAATGACAACAACGTTCAACAAATACAACCAGCAAGGCCGGGGCTCGAACTTGCGATTGTCTTTGCCAACTATGGTTGCCATGGCAACGCCCCGTTTTGAACGGTGCGTTGGCCGCCTAAGCCATCGCCGCTACAAGCAAAAAAATGATATATATATATATATATATATGTACGTCCATTTGTATTTAAATATTGGTGCAGAATGGTGGTGATAAAGTTAGAAAAAAATATACGTCCCTCACTTTCTAATGAGTTTCCTCAAAATGTAAGTAGCATCCTACGCGTATACAATTAGTTGTCTGACATGATAAGTGCCTTAATGTAGGTAGAAATTAAGTTAGATATTTTATTAAGATCTAGACTTTTATGTAAATATAACGGTGGTACGAATTGATCTTTTTAAACGATCTTCGCGAATTCTTTGCGAAAATCAGTAAGGCTTTTTATGTGTTCCGGAATCAATAAAATTTGAATTTGTTTATTGACATTTCATATTAGATAATTGCACATCATAATTTCAAACTCCATTAAGCACGTAGCTCGCTTAGAATATTTTTTCTAAAATTAGGATGTATAAATTATTTTTGCTATTTTCACCTATTCACAATGTGTTGCGACAGGTTTGTGTTACTTGCGTTACTTTTAACCATATACCGGAGTTTTGAGATAATGCTCTCTGAGATGAATATGTACGTAGCCGCAATACATCGCAGTTCTGGGGAAGGGTACTACATTACAATCTACATTGTTATCATGGTTCCTTCTTACTTATTTTTTTCACCGCAAACCATTTACCAAATATTTTAATTTTTTAAGTGTGCGTGGAAATCATTTAGGCACATCTGGCTCAACACTGTGCAGTGTTCTTACGGCAATGGCGCACCAAGACACGCGTTTCTGGCCCTTGCAGTTGGCTAAGAATTTGCAACACAATATATGCATATATATATATATATATATATATATACGCCCATTTATATTTAATTCCACACACATGCTTCGAAGCATGTATGTGGAATTAAATCTAAATAAGGATGGTCAGCAGACTGCTGACGGAAATGCAATATAACCCATAAATATATATATATATATATATATATATATATATATATATATATATATAAATTTGGTCTTTGTCATAATTTTTTTATCATAGATACGATCACAATTATTATACTATCTCCTCGTCCAAATAGCAATGAAAATGGGTAATCCCATATCAGACTACTATTATTGCTTCTTTGCATTCACGGAATCGGCCCGGCTCGTTCTGTCGATTTGAACATGCGCGCCACACCCTGGGGTCGAGGCAGACACTGTCCGATGAAGACCCACTACGATACGTCGTCTGCTCCATCCGCCAGAACGAGCAGATAAATCGCTGATTTTTGATAGCTAGTACAATCATCTTCATGCAATAGGAGTTTTTAATCACAAATCGCTCGTGCGTTGAATCAAGTACACCTATACAAATACACCCATACAGTATTTGTATCTGTAATTGTATATATATATATATATTATATATATATACATATCAATATAAATATACATATATATTGTGGGTGTAAGGATCGTCTGCTACTCGCTATTGTGCGAGCAGCTAGGCGTATATATGTATGTATGGATGGATGGATGCATGTATGATGTATTTACTACTGATGTGTATGGGTGGCAGATATTGTGATGAATAGTAGTAGTAGTAGCTGTTCAGTTTGTTGACGCCGCGATTAGTGAAGAGTGCAGGGGGCACTCCTCCCCGTAGGTGTCCGTCCGTCCGTGCGCGGTGATCGTCGTTTGTTGTCGAGGCGGCCGGTCGAACCCAGCAGGCCCGAGGTCTACAATCAGGACGAGGCGGCGGAGGCGGCGAACGAGGATCAACGCGTTCGTTAGTTACCTGGGCCGCTACAGTGTGCTGACGGTTCGGCCGGGGCACGCTCGCCGCCATGGCCGACGGCGGCGGGCTCCTGTTGGCGGCCGTGTTCGGCGTCTTTTTGGCCTTCTCGATCTATGACCTGCTCAACAGTCCGGGCCCCGATGTCCGAGAGGGCGACGCGGCGCTCGCCGCAGCGAACGGGCCGGCGCGAGCTGGCCAAAAAGCCATTCCCAAGCTCCGGATGGACCTGGCCGGGTCGCCGGACGTGCCTCAACTAACATTCCTCTACTGGTAACCAACCACAACGCGACCACAAATGAAAACGCTAATTCATTATTCACACGTTAGCTGCGCACAGTAGAACGTACAGCCTTACAGCCTTGTCAAACCCCTATCGTCATCTAGCCGGTAATCGTAAATCGCAAATACAGCCAAATGCATCTCGTTCCATGTTTGCGTTGCATGTTTGTTCTCCGTGGCCGTAATTAAGCACTTCCGTTTTTACGAAAAAAAGATGAGGAAGAAGAAGACAAAACAATAGCGGCAATGACAGCGGCCGGGGTGGTCTTTGATTTGGTTTGCTACTGCGTAGACATAGAGTCGTGGGCCGAATCAAAATAGTTTTTCTAGTGGTGGCCATCAAGACGTCTGTTATTAGCATTTCGTGGACCTGTTCTAAACAAACGAAACAAAACATTGACCATCCTGGCGAAAGGTGTACATCTACCGATGATGATTATTTGTATTTTTATTAGCTGTAGTGATTACAATTGTAAGGTATGGACGTTTGAGCCAGAGTCAGTATTGAGTTCATTATTCATATTATTATTTTAATGGTTACTATTTTCGTTGCATGTTTCGTTTCCATAATGCCTACGATAGATGCCGCGTCCCCTTTGCAAACGGCTGAAGACTACGCTGCCTTAAGAATTGACCCTCTCTTCGATTGCTCGTGAGCTACTCTAGTCTTTTACTTAATTGGTAAAGGAATACGTGGGTTCCCTTACTGATTGGTCCTAATGTCTCCATAGCGATAGGCACAAATATATATCTCGTTTCGAGTCCAGCGTATTTATTCCGTCTTCTGGCGTCCGCGTGCTTTGCTACCCACCCCGCCTCAACTGATGTAAGTAGGAAGCCACGGTTTAGCATAAAACTGTTGCATTCTCAGCTAAGGATTTCCCATGATTGGAAGAGGCGTGATTGAGCTGAGACGTCCCGCTGAGCTTCTAAGTCTTGTTTATGTCGTTATGGGCCAGCTCAGTGCTTCAGTCGGCTGACGCTACTGTTGGAAAAGGGTGGGCACAATAGACAAAATATATCTTGCGCTGCAGAAGATATAGTGTACGCATGTCCTGGGTTTGCTAATACGTTCTAACTTAACAATGGGTTTGCTCTCAAGTGGTTGCTGCGCGCATTTACGAACACGTAGTATTTTCTTGGTCGTGTTTCTGCTGCTGAGTACTCGTGGGTTGGCGTTGTTTTTGTTATATTGAGGATTGTTTCTCCAGCTGGTCGGTAAGCAAGACACACTGGCGTGGTCGCAAGATTTCTTATAGACTAGAGGCACTTCGGACGTTGTGGCACGGCGCGATGTTTTATGGTACCCAGGGATTAAGGGTACGGAATTACCAATAGAAGTTCTTCCACTAGTAATGCTAAAACCTAGGATTGCAATCCGAGCGTGTATTGTATAGCGAGTCAATGTAGAAAAGCCTGTGATGCGGCAGTAGGCTATAATCTGGCTGTAATCATGCATGGGAACACCTGTCATGCTGTTAGCCTCATACGACGCAGATACGAAATAATGGCGTAGCATTTGGGCCTAATATAAGTATACATATAAGTACGAATGCCACGTCATGTATTCATGAATTCTTGTAAGTTCAAATGTATTAAAAATATTTACGACTTTCCCATTTGCAAAAGACAGTGTTGCAATTCAACATTATTATAAGCCTCGATACATAGGGTGGAACCGTGTCCGAACCAATTGTAGCAAAGTGCCGATTTAGTTTATCGGCGACCTCTCTCGGATCATACTATGGAATGGTCAGGAGCACAGTCACTATAGGTGGTAAATCAAGTAAATGTTTTACTTATTAATTAAAGTTCCAGAGTTGACGCGTAGCACTTCTCAGCGTAAAGTATCGAGCTTTATAAGAGTGTTAGTTACCCTTTTGGGTTTCCAAGTAAGCACATTTGTTCTCAAGCGATACATTTGATTGGCATGATGTCGGAGCCGACGAAGTCCTAGAGAAAAGAAGAACTTAATTTCCGTCAGGCTATCTAAGCGAGCCATCCTGGAGAAGGAGAAATATGGTTCATAGAAGCTGAGAACAATGTACATGTAATACGTATCTCAAATACCGTTGTCATTGGCTGCATCAAAAGCTTTTAACAGGGAAGAGCTACGAAGTCGATTCAGAAAGACTTCGATGTGTGTGAACCCGAAATAGTAGTAAGAATTTTTCATGCGTCGATGACCAACTTCTGTGTTGTCCAAGTTGATCTGTATCAGACCATTTCGACAACAGGAAAATGGTCTGATAAACAGTTTCACAAAAGCAGATTAGATGGAATAGAACAAGGAAACATTTTTCACAGCAATGCGGTGGGTAGGAATGAGATGTAATCAGAAGAAGACAGGTCAGCAACTAAGTTGACGTTAGCGGCATGATGGAAATAACTTGTCTTGTGAGTGAGGTATCGTCCAACATATTAAGCAGAGATTCGTTATGAACTACACAGAAGCCTATTATATAGCCTTCAAAATCACTTCCGTTTTTGCTTATATGGCTACGTACCGCTTATAGATTGCTATCTCACTACTCATTGCGAGTGAGGACAAAACTATACAAGTCGAGCGCACGCAGATGCCAACTCCGCCACAAAGCGTATTCGTGCTGCGATTTGACCCTAAAAAAACCGAAGCCCTCCATCGAAAGAGAGGCAACGTGAAAATCCTTAAACCATGTTTGGCCCAACACAGCTACGTCGAAGCCAGATCTCCCCCATTAAAACACTCGCTAGATTCTTAAACTGCCCTCATTTTTTGTAGACTCGTGTTGCCGGTACACAGATGCATAGCAGTGAATATGGTGTTCCCGAAACGAAGGACATGCCAAACTTTGCGTTCAATAAATCGGTTGCAGCTTTTGAAAAAGCAGCACTAAGCACTCTCATAATAGGGTTTGAAGAAAAATAAAATGTGATTTCGGCAATAAAGCAGTCCGTGTGGAGTGACAGAGAAACCTGACATGATTTTTCTGTAGCATACGCCGTTGGTTTCACAAATGTCTTCGTGGGGTGCTTGATGGCGTTTTTGCCGCTTTCTGCGGATGATGGAAGGATGTAACATCTGGCAGGTTAACTCGCACTTCAGGGCAGTTAAACGACGCCTCAACGATCTCTTTGTGTGGGCCCTTACAATTCACGCATTTGGCTGTGTTTGCGCAGTTTTGCGCAGGGTGGTCATCCTTACCGCACAGTTTTATTAAACTTTATCAAACTGCCGAAAACTGCGGCAGTTTGCGGCGGCATAACCAAGCTTTAAATAAATGTGTAGCTTGCGATAGAGGCTGCTGCATGTATCGTCACTTTATGCGTGCCACACAGAACAGACGAAGGGGCGAAGCCGCAAAACCACCGAAACCATGAGGCTGCGAGATGGGGCTGAATTATACTCGCTATACAAGTTGTTTTTAAAGGACTTGATAAAATTGTGAACAGCAATCCCTCTTCTACCGAAATAACTATTCGCAAACCTAATTAACTTTTTACTGGGACCTTTGATAGGAAATGTATTAATGTCATTGTTATCTAGCCAAACACTTTCGTTAAAGTTTGCAGGTCGTGCTTCTAAGCATGTTGTGCTAAGATCCTTTAATGTCGAAGTTTCTAGTCTATTTTTGCCTGTATGCGATATATACACATATATATATATATGTGTGTATAGAAGAACCTATTTTTTTATATAACAACGCATAAACACAGAGGTGATATAATGAAAATAGGTATATATATATATATAAACATTTGTCCCCCAGTAAACGTGACGACAAACTACACCTGCTTCAGGTACAAGCCTGGTGTGGACAACCTGGACAAGGTGCCAAGCCACCGCCGTGGCGTTACCACGTTGTATATTGAACGGCAGCCTTTGCCGAAAAAAATCACTAGTACGAGGTGTGTTCAATCGTTATCGCGACTTTTGAATTTTCGCGGGTTACGTATATTCGAATTTCGATTTTTTGTGGCGTTATGTTGGTACTCATGTCTCTCACTTATGCCGACAAGCTCGGCCATTTTGGAATGTTCACTTAATTGTTGACAGCTGCTTTGCTTGCACGTGTTTTGGATCGTCTTCGATTTTTACCTATTCAAAAAAATGGATCAAAGAACCTGTATCAAATTTTGTGTGAAAAACGAAATTAAGTGCGCGGATGCATTCCGAATGTTGACTGTGGCATACGGAGAAGCTACCTTGGACCGAAGCAACGTTTATCGGTGGTACAAAATGTTCTCAGAAGGCCGAGAAGATGTGAACGACGAAGAGCGTGCCGGACGCCCGAGCACTTCAACAACAGACGAAAAAATTAATGAAGTGGAGAAAATGGTATTGGCCAATCGTCGAATCACCGTTAGAGAAGTTGCTGAGGACCTAAACATATCGATTGGCTCGTGCCATTCGATTTTTATCAATAATTTGGGCATGAGACGGGTCGCCGCGAAATTCGTACCAAAATTGCTCAATTGCGACCAAAAACAGCATCGCATGAACATTGCTAATGAGATGTTGGACTTTGTCCGCGACGACCCAAATTTGCTCCAGAGGGTCATAACTGGTGACGAATCGTGGGTTTATGGTTATGACGTGGAAACCAAAGCTCAATCATCTCAATGGAAGCTGCCGCACGAACCAAGACCGAAAAAAGCGCGCCAAGTTCGGTCGAATGTGAAAGTTTTGCTGACAGTTTTCTTCGATTGCAGGGGCGTGGTGCATCATGAGTTCTTGCCACAGGGTAGAACGGTCAATAAGGAATATTACCTGCAAGTTATGCGCAATTTGCGCGAAGCAATCCGCCAGAAACGCCCGGATTTGTGGAAGAACAAAAATTGGCTTTTGCACCACGATAACGCCCCTGCTCACACATCGTTGCTTGTGCGCGAGTTTTTGGCCAAAAACAACACACTAATGATGCCGCAGCCACCGTATTCCCCAGATCTGGCCCCCTGTGACTTTTTCTTGTTCTCTAAACTGAAGAGGCTTATGAAAGGACGACGTTACGCTACGCTTGACGAGATAAAGACGGCATCGAAGGAGGAGCTGAATAAGATAAAAAAAAATGGTTTTTTGAAGTGCTTCGAAGATTGGAAAAACCGTTGGCACAAGTGTATAATATCTCATGGGGATTACTTTGAAGGGGACAAAATAGATATTCATGAATAAATGAATAATTTTTGAAAAAACACAAAAGTCGCGATACGTTTTGAACACCATATGTACGTCGGTCCCTCGTAGCCAATCTGAGACACTTGCATACCTTAGTTAACTTCCTCAATTATTTTATCTGGGGTTTCTAAGATCTCAAAAGCAAAAGGTCGATGGATAGTCTCCGATGAATGCATACTTCCGACTGCGAAATAGCATAATTAGCCTGAGAAGCGCCGTGATTGACCATTGAAGGTTTAAAAAGTAATAATAACGTTGCTATAATCAAAATAAATATGTATGCAATTACCAATCTTGATTTTTTTTATATATAATGAAGAAAAGTACACGATGAATTGTTCAAGGAGTTTAAAAATCAATCATCAAGTAAAAAGTGAGGTAGTTTGTAACACACCAAGGTAACTAATTAGCTCTGATAAGTATGTTCCCTGAATTAAATAAATTTTAAAAACTCATTGGAAATCGCCATTTCCTGTGATCTCACGCGCGCTAAAGCTGCTGTTGTTTTAAGCTAAAAAGAGAAACAGTAAACAAAGAGGAACAACTATGACATGTTTGTCGTTCATTCGGCATTTCAACATTTTCTGGCAAACACAAAATGTTATTAAAAATTAACTTGAACTACACAAAACAGTTTCTTCAAGATGTAATCTGAATTTAGAAGAGCATTTTAGCAGAAAATATTAGCGTGCCAATTATGAATCTCCCGGTGATTGATGAAGTTCAATTAGTTCGTTTGTGTTGATGTATTTTATTTGATTCTGTCAATATTTAAAATATAGTTAGTGTCAATCCTAATGACCGTTTTTGGATTCTGTGTGCCGCTTCAGCGTATCGTGAGGCTACAAAAATGCCTTCCAACAGTATGCAGAAGTTCTTCAGCGTCGCTACCCGGAGATGAGAATTGTCGGTGATACATTCAACCCACCGTTCCCCAGGTGAGTGTATGGCCATCACAATTCTTCTAGACTAGCGTCTAATTGCCGTTCAAGATTGTCACTTAGATCCGATAATTTGCTCTTGTGCTGAAATGCTGTTTCAGCCCCAGATGTTTTAAATAGTACTTAGGCCCAAAGTCGGACCATACTCACAATTTGGTATTATTTTTTGTTAACGCTCTGACAACCACATTTTAGACGCTCGTAATGGGCTAAGTTGCCTGTGGCACGATATCGTCTAAATGCATCTATCGTTATCGCGTTCTCGGACTGGAGTTATATAGGCTTCAGCCGTTTAGCAGCCGTGATGTAGCCATGATAGGGCTTATGCATAGGTGCAGATATTTAAAGGTACCCACAAATTTCCAATGTTTAACTCAATTGCGTTGAGTAGTCCCCTTAATGATATTATAAATGGATAGTAATTTTGAAGAAAGACTATTTTAAGCACCACTTATGCCCGTGTTTCTCCAGAGTAGAACAAGGACGTCGAATTCCTCTAATTCTTAGCCAACGTGTTGTCATAGGTTTAACGCCTCAAGGACAAAGTTGATGTAAGCCTCATATTTTTTTCCCAGCTGGTGCTGAACATGTTTGCCGTCTATTCCGTTTTTCTCTAGTAGTATTTGCGATTATTTCTGTTAACTCGATTTTTTGTGTAGTCATTTCCTTTGTTTATTGTTATGACTGCTGATCTTGCTACGCGTATAATAATATACCGTGTTTACGTTTTTTGCGCTTTAATTAAAATAATTTACGTATTTGCCTCCGGGGACTTCCATTGTTCGCTCGATTTCAGACTTCAGCTGGCCCAAGGCCTCGGTCTGACAAAGATACTCGTGATCATGCTGATCTTGAGTTCCGCCGATCCATTCCGATGGCTGAACGTACCGACTCCGGCAATATGGAGTTGGTTACTCGCCAACAAGGTAGGCTTTTAGCGTTTCTCTTGTATATATATGTATGTGTATGTATGTATATATATATATATATATATATATATATTGTAGCTCTTATTCGGAAGTATTATGAATAAGCATAAGTGCGAGCATTAGATGTCTAACTGTGAATTTTGTTATTATCTCTTTTGTGATCCGTGTAGATATACGGCTGTTTGTTGTCATTCTTCATATCGGGAATGGTGGAGACTCAACTCATCTCTACGGGAGCTTTTGAGATTTTCCTCAACGATGAACAGCTTTGGTCGAAGATCGAGACGGGTCGTATTCCTGACCCACACGAACTGTTCAATCTGATCGACGCGCGAAGAAATACACTGTTTGGAGGCAACCTCGACAACATGGCCGAACTCAGAGAGACTCTATAGCACACGATGACCATCGATTTAGTTACGTACTTAGAAACATCGCCGCGGGTTAGTGAAACAACCGAATGGGTATAATCCATATTAGGAGGTAGTATTTGAATAGAAATTGTCTAAGGGACATTTATACGAATTAGATAAGTACCATTTCTGCGCAATATTCAGTATAATATTAGCGAAATATAAGAGGCAGCAGTTGAATACGGTTTAGGCATAGCAGCTCGTTAAAGATTAATGAAGGATAACAACTGGCGCAGGTGGGTAGTCTACTGTGATAACAAGAGCGATAAAAAGGAAAGTAGGGTTTACCTTTGGAACGATCTCGCGGTACGGTGGTTTTGAGAACGATGTGTGCACAAACAGTAGGGTTTTCTCTGTAATGAAGGCTGTGGTGTCTTACATTTGCTGGGGCCAGCAGTAACATTCGATCATGGCTATTCGATTTTAATCTTTAGTAGGTTGCTTCGGTTTCGAAGATACTCATTTAAAATGAGCTGTGGATTTTAGTATGCTACATTGTGTTACAAAAATTATCACGACGTCATGGTAAATCGAATTTGATATGCTGCTCTCCCCTGCAAATGAAGAGTGAATGAATATTCTGTTCTAAACCGTAAGGCGGACAGGATTGGATGTACTCTTTCAAGTATTATTTAATTTGTCAAAATGATGTTTCTGCTTTTTGCCAGTCAAGTCATTTATATACCGGTGCGTAAGCAACAACTGTCTACATACATACATAAATACATACTTGCGTGATTTTATTTTGATGCGACGATCGTGTTTCGAAATAAACACACAGTTTTGAAACTAACTGAGTTCCGTTTTTACTCGATGTAGTGCCATGGACAACAAAATTGTGATAACAGTGATATAAACAGTTTAAAATGATTAGCACCCACGTGGCAAAGACGTCAGATGTTATTTGGTAGTACGGCCTATCCTGCTTGATACGGACTGGCAAGTGTGCCGGGTACGATTTTGCCTGAAGTTGAGCAAGAAGTAGATTAAATTATTTTTGTTTTTCGTTTGGCTCGTATTGGCCAGTATTTTATTATTAGTAGTATATTATTTGATAGGCAGCAGTTATAGGACATTCGTTTGACCAAATGCTCGTTGAAGAATCTTAGTTTTTAAAATTTTCCGTAAGGCTAATGCCCGTGTACGTTTTTTTTCATGTCATGGCTAATTTTTAATCTACTCCGGCATTTACCTTGTCTAAATTGGAAACCATGCAAACCAATTTAAGAGTGGCCGGTCTGGGTCTCGAACCCAGTCCTCCCGAATGCAAGACAAAGACTTTGCCACTTGCTCGGTAAGCCATGTAATTTACGATAGTAGGATATACCGCGTTAGTTAATATTCGGTGTGTTAAAAGCATTGCCTTGAATAAAAATATTTTGCCATATTTTTCAAATCTGGCAAGATATCCTCTGCAATAAAAAGCGTTTAAAATAATAAGACAAATAGAAGAATAAGACCCAGAATATTATTAGTAGTATATTATTCGCTTGGAAACTTCTTTTTACCAAGCACGCAACAGTTATAAGACATTCGTTTGGCCTAATGCTCGGAAAAGAATCTTAGTTAGTCTTCAGCATGTCCTAGGCATTTATTTTTTCAAATGAACTAATTATAGAATCATCTCAATAGCACAGTATATGTAATTTACGGCACTAAGGTATACCGCGCTAGCTAATTTTTACTGTATTTAAAACATTGCCTTGCATAACGATCTCTTGCCGCATTTTTTCAAATCCGGCAGGAGATTCCTTTTAAATAATAACGTTAAAGATGGGAAAATAGTTGGGAGATTCAGACTTAATTGGATATTTGCTGTTAGTAGCTGAAAACGTGACGGATTCTGTACTACCTCATGCGACAGCGAGCAGACATCATCATGGCACTCGGCTGTAAATTAATGACCGTGTGTTGCCAAATGATTAACGGAGCTGCAAATCATTGTACTAGGTCTGATGTGCTGACGCCACCACGAGCACCAACGAAATGGTTGTTTAATCAAGGATACGCGACGAGTGTTACTTGAGGTTTTCAACGCGAATATCGCACTTGGACATCAGATGGCAGCCGCCGCTTATAGACACCTTAATATTTCTTAGCGATTACCATTATATATATATATATATATATATATAGTAAGGCTCTCTAATAAGCTTTAGAATCGTAGGGATGACTGCATTGTCAGGGAACAATTGTGACTTATAAAGTTACGTAGTTGTGTTTTTCGCTTGCCTTTTGTAGGCTGCAAAAATCCAATTATAATGATATTACATCTACGCGCATTTAGTTGTCTTAAATGTTTTAATAGTCCCCCTGGCACGCTGAACTCAACAATTGAATCCGAAAGGCTGTCAGAAAAGATGATTACCGGTGAAGCAAAATCTGATGGAGTAACACATAGCACACTATGAGCATTGCATATGTCTAGAGTGAAACGTGACCGTCTCATACCGGGCGGCAGACATTGACATTTCCCAACAAGAAATAATGCTAGCAATAGGGACAGCGGCCACATAATAAGGAGGGTCGTAGACTTAACACCAATATGAAGCGTCTCTCAATAAGTTTAGGTCTCTTACGAGCTAGTTGGTCGAGAAAGAAGTTCAGGCAATTTCAGAGAGTCGGCAGTCGAAATGTATTGATTGTCCAATCATTTCAGGAAGCCGAGCGGTTTTCGAGCATTTTATCCGACGAGCTGGTACGCACGCTACAGTCAAACTTCGCGGTCTAGATTTAGCCGATGATAAAATGTAGACTGGGTTAACTCTACCTTTATGGTGTCACGGAATGACTTGAGCATGCGGTCTCACTGTATCCTGCACCATAAACACATCACATCTGAATCATCGTGCTGCTACAGGTGAATGGAAGCGATACATGCCGAAATCGAGAAGATACGCAGATATCGCGACAAAACAATTTCGATGCTACCGAATGCAAACTGGTTGGCCTTCACCGGTAGCATCAAATTTGCTTTTGTCGCGATCGGAAGAGAAAAAGATGAAGGGGAGTACTACGAGAGACCTTAGTGTTCTTGTTTCCCACGACGAGCATATGTAAAAGTTGCGCCATTGCGCCAGTTGTAATCTGAAATTTAGCCTTGGGACCATTTATTGTGCGTGAACCCTAGCGTTGGACCTACCTTCCAATCAGCAAGTGGCTAATACAGGGTTTTCTCACGGAGCTGCGCGACTGGGTTGCTGGCCTGACCATGTTTTATTGAAGTTCCCACATACTGCAACACAAAATGATGATGATACTGGACGGCTTAAATACCGTTGTGTACTAAAACGTGAATTCTGTCGACTAGAATTGCTGTATAGAAACGTTAACATTTTGAAATGTTAATATTAAACGTGAATTTTCACTTTACTCAGCATATAACCGAATATGTCAGTTTCCGTTGTCTTATTCTAATAAACCCTTGTGTTTACATTATTATCTATGAGTCGCTTGTTTTTTCTTAGATCAGACGCTGCTCTTCCTAGCCAAATTAGAAAACTGACGGAAGTAGTTCAGAAAAGAATCTTGAAATGCCTGTGTTTAAAATCACCACATGACATTGCTGGCACCGATATTTCGCCATTCATGACTTTATCTCTGAACAACGTAACAAACCCGCATTACGCCAATTTGTGTGTTACAAAGAAAACATCCAACGTATTGTTGGAGCAAATTACTCCAAATCAGCTTAAACAACAACAACAAATAGAAGGTCGGTGTACCATACGAGGTGCGGCTCGCACTGAGCTCCATATCAGTTTGTGCTGTTTGCTTTGCATGCCAGGTGGTAGCCAAGGCTCAAAGATGCCAGTCTAATACAAATTTCACAAATGGAAGCGTAATTGTTAAAAAGTTAATATGGTCGTTGTGTCGATTCACTCTCTTTTTTATATACAGGAGGGGGAAATGCTTTTAGGCACGTTGTGCAGGACTACACGCCGGGTGGTAGCTCGATGACTACCAAAGCCTTTGTATTACCTGCTAAAACCCTCATACCTCCTGTCATCCCCCGTAACCGGGGGATTCACTCTCTGGTTAGAGTTAGTAGCACTATGCCTGTACTTTAACTGCCATTTAAACACATGTCAGCCAGCGCGCATGTTGAGTTTCGCGGCGGCGGTAGTGCCCGGCTAAATGTTGAGCTTCAGCCAGCACCGGTGTGACGCTAAAAGCTGAACGCGCCTCTGTGAAGTGGCCAGCTGATACCACCCCCCCCCCCCTGTCGACGGCAGCAGGCAGAGATGAGAGTAGCATAGCACTGCAGTCATCATCGTTGCGGGTGGCTATTCGCTTCTCGCAGCAGCTGAGTGTCAAAAGAAGCGTCAGCTGGCATCGATCGGGTTCCGGGCCGAATGCCCCTCATAACAACATACTTGCGGTCTTTACGGTCACGGACGACGCTGTGTCCGTGGGTGGGAAGGTCTCTCCCTGTCTGTTACGGAGGCGGCCAGCGTTACTGGTGTGGGCCTGGTGGTGGTAGTGCAATTGCGTTTGCTATTGTTGTTGCTGTTGTTGTTGGCGGCGGAGTCACGGAATAGCGGCGCGGAACTTCCCGGAACCGCCGAACACCGACCGACCCACGACGACGACGACGAACTCTCTCTGCTCTAACACTCCACTTCTTCCGAGAGAACTTCGACGACGCCGGCTCGAAGATGGGCGAAGTTCGCGAAGGATTGATCTGCCCGATTTGTATGCATGATCTCGGAACAGTTGGTGAGTGCAAGGAACCACCATTGCATGAGCTAATTAGCTAAGTCGCCGACGGGCTAGCATGCGTGACACGCTAGCAACAACGCCCAATGAACGGAATGTGCCGGAATAGCCCGGCGACACTATATAGTCTAGCATATATCCGTAGCGTTGAACAAATACCGGCCGAACCCTTGACGAGATGTTGAGGCTCGAGGTGTCTTGATTTCTCTCGTTGACATTAACGCCTATTATGGATATGTGAGTGTGTGTGTGTGCGCCACAAAGCAATATGCATGCGCTTTATGTTAACTATTCAGCTATTCAACTATTCAGCTGGCAAGGCAATAAGTTAAGCACATTTAAGGTTAGCTCGCTTGAAATATTTTTCCGTTGCTTCTTGTCGGGAACAGTTTGACGCTAGATTGGCTGAAAGTCTAACCGAGGTGTTTTTAGGGGTGTTTCGATCACGATATATATATATATATATATATATATATATATATATATAGAGAGAAAATATTGTGATGATTTATTAATAATTTACAATACGTTTGCACACTCGGCGGTGCTCGCCTATATATTCAATTTTTTTTCAATTTTCAATTTCAAACGTGGTTTATTCACGGAACTGCATTTCACAACGCTTAAGTTCTCGGAAAATAAAAATGGTTGAAAAAATATGAATCAAACAACAAGGCAAATAATTACTCTTGACGAAATCCAAGGAGTGCTTTGTATAAGCACTTTACACACAATGGTATTACAGTGGTTTATGATTTACACAAGAACTTCAAAGCAGCAATTGGTGCGTTTGTTAGAACGCCGAACACCACATGCGGCAACAAACTTGCAAATATAACACACAAACGAAGTAGTCCACTAGTACAGCATCAACACAGTTTACAACAACTATGTCTAAAAACATGTGGATAAATACAATCAAAAACTAAGTGTATCCTCGTAGACGAAGCACAACATTTGTAATACCAACTATACATATACACAACTATATATATACCTAGATCACACGCCTGGTTCCGACTGTGAAATTAACAGCCACTGCTTTAACTCGCGAGAGAAGAGGTGTTTTGTGGTGAGGCATCTTATGCGTTTAGGAATGCGGGTCCAGGTTTCAGGAAGGCGGTACGCAAGTGCGTGTTGACTATATATGTATATATATTGTAAAAGCGCAACACCATTACTAAGATGCTGGTGCTTTATGTCTCTGATATATATGAAATATATGTTAGGTATATGAAGTATAAGTCATAACTCCGATTTACAAGAGAGGTTCAGAAACAAATGTAAACAATATAATACTCGATTCCACGTGTTAGTTATCTAAGATACAACAATTTCACTGGATTAGGTAAAACCGTGGATTAGGTAAAATCCACCATGCGTTTCGGGGGTATTACCAGTACTAAAAAGACTAAGAGAGGCTAAATGTAAAACCGCGAGAAATTTCAAGTCAGGTATTTTATTTCATACTGCATTCATTCGTAAATGAGCCGCAAGTTGCTCAATATGATCCAATAGTGGCACTGTTGCAGGTCTGTATGTGTGCTATTAGCACTATGTATAGTTTATATAGCGCTATATAAACTTAAAATTATAAATTTGATAAACACCAACTGATGTGGTCGAACATGAGGCACTGAGAAAACGCTTGCTTCGCAATACCTAGCCTTTAAGAATCGTATATAAGGACGCAACTATAAGGCTGAGTCGCCTGACTGGGTTTTGACGTACGAATGAGCCAAATTTGCCGCTAGTGTAGTTGTTTTATCGATAATGGCTTCCTCTAAGACAAGCTTGAGAATTTGCATACTCATTCAATAAAAAGGACAGCGTATAAAGAAAGCTTGCCGACTTTGCCTAATAAGTAACTACTTTGTCGAATACACAAAATAAATAGTCGGGCAAATTAATCTAGGTTCACAAACAGGAATACTTTTGCTATAGCACTAGCTGTATTTACCAATATTAGAGTACGGAGAACAGCATTGTAATATATACTGTGAACAAATGAGTAATATGTAAAACGAAGTAAAAATTAGTACATGCTTACAGTCGTGCCTTTAGCAAATTCTGGTATAGCTGTTACGCTTGGGTTTTATTTTTTATTGGTTATTCGTCTTACGCAGCAGGGTGCATGAATGTATATATATATATATATATATATATATATATATATATATTGCGTAATTTCGTAACGTAGAAGAAGGCTGCGTGTTGGGGGCCTTGGAGGCCCGGAGGTCCGCAAGGGATTATGGTCCTTGTGCCCTCTTGCGGCCCCTCTAGATTACCAGTGTGGCCCCTTTGGCATCCACTGTGGCACTGGGGTTTGCGGGTGCCGGTCGGTATTGGTTCAGCGGCAACGAAGTTCCTCAAGTTGTTTCGTGCCCCTCTTTGCCGCGCACTCCCTAAAGGGGTGCCCCAGCTCCCCGCATTTACTACAGCGCTCTACTCTAGTACTTTGAATTTCAAAAATTAAACCGAAACTACCAAACTTCCGGTTTACCAAACCAAACTTCCGGTTTATTTATAATGAGCCACATCAGCTACAAACACTCCAAGTATTTTGGGCCAAGCGTTTACTGTTTGAGTTCAATTCAAGGAAGTGAAGAAATGGGATTCTGTGTTAAAAACCAAATTATATGTTCTAAAGTGGTAAGGATGTTACGACCTGCGTATGGTGATAAATCAGTGTCCTAAAACACGTGCAAACGTGGTACCGTAGATTTCGCGACGGACGAGAAAAGACAAAAAAACACGCCTGTTCGGAATTTTCCCTTTAGGGAAGAGGAAATGTTTCGAGTGTCCGATCTGTTGTGGAGAAGTAGTAAGCCAGACCAGGTCTGCTACGAACATTGGGTGCATTCGGAGCCGCTCTGATGGAGATCCTCTGTGACTTGTTTAATAACATTATGAAGGAAGGGATATTAAATGCAGTTTACAGAGCTAATGCGCCGGCGTACAGAACTATTATATAAGTAGATTCCATTAAAAGTAGTATAAGCACCGAGGATGCACCTACGTCCCGCGAAGGAAAAGTGGACTGTGCTGTTTTACCACGACAATGCGCCCGCTTACACGTCTCGTTTTTGCGGTATAATATGTATAAAATATTATGACCAAATTGCCAGGCGTCCCCATTATTTTCCGGACCTGGCCCCGTGCAACTATTCTTTGTTTGGAAACCTCAAGAAGTATCTCTCCGAAAAGATAGATCAGAGCAACAATGATGTGATACGCGCCGTAGACGAGAATTTTGGGTCCAATGTTTCTGAATACAGGCAACTGACGATAGTTGGGGTAGACGTGTTGAGATTCGGGGGGACTATACTGAGCAATAAAAAATACGTGGTTTTTGTCCGCCAATTACTTATATTCCATGATACGAGCTTTTCGATCCACTTTGTATATATTATGTGTGTGTAAGTGAGTCCTTCTCTATAGCTTGTTAATCAGATCACACAAGCCTCAGAAAAGACTTTGTAGGACATGCTCATACAATGTCAACTATACGAACATTTATTCATATAACTAACAATGCAATTTTTTTGAATATTATAGGGTGTACACTTATGGTGTGGCCATGTATTCTACTCTCCGAACACGATTTTTGTAGTGTTGGCCTGTTTAGTTTCGTCTGGGATTTGCTGCTAGATAGCCACAGACGGCCGCTAGCACTTAATGCTTCATAATGCGTTTAATAAAGGAAAAATGTGCCGTCTTGGTATAATCTTCGTGGGTGTTTCTCTCGACAATTGTTTCATATTACATATTATAACATTACAGAGGAGCTGACATCGCACTTTAAGCTGGCACATCCCGAACCAGAGGCTAACGAGGCGCTTGCCTCTTTAAAGGACATCTTTGCGAAGGCCAAGAAGAAACTACTTAATGAAGATAACCGCGTTCCTGGTGTAGGAGCAGGGGCACGAGACAGAACCGACCGTGACCAGTTATCCACAGTTCCCCAGAACGTCTGTTATGTGAGTGTTGTGTAGCCTGCAAACCTGGGTTGTTTTCGCTATGCTCAGAATACGCATTGTCTGTCTACAGACGATGTGCGCATTTTGTACAAATTCTAACGAGTTGTACTTTCAACATTATACGGTGTTCGTTTACTGTAATTGTGGCCCAGAACGTGGAGATCCACTGTTGTTGTACTGTATAGACAACATATAATTGCACTACAGGCTGTGGAGATGAACGCGTGATTGTAGTCTCAGTTCAATAGAAGTTATTTTTGTTTACATTTAACTCTTAAGGTTTTTTTTTCCCCGTAGTTGATTAGTCCTGCCCGCGGCTGGGAAATCTCTGCCGCTTAGCTATTATGTTAGATGGATATTTGCGTGGCATGCTCAGACGTACTTAATATGAGTAATCAGTAATCGTGATCTGCTTTCACGTAGATACGACGCGTGTGCTCTAACTGATGTATTTTTGGGTTTTGCGTCTTCTCCTTTGCAGACAAATCTGGACATATCAGAGCAAACAGAGCCTGGTTATATTGTCAGTCACACAGAGATGTTTCGCACAAAACGAGCAAATCGCGCTCTGCTCTACGGAGAACGCATGGACAAATTGATCATTCGAATGGGGAAATTGCTTGCCCCGGGCACTCCCATAGGGAACGACAAGAAAAGACGCGAATTCGAGCAGTCGGTAGGTGCAGGCTTTGCGAACATAACTTGACGAGATTGAACTAACTGTTCTGGCTGGCGCACTTTGGCGTTCCGTTTGGGAGAGCGAGCTCTAGTCTTTCCTTCCATCGTTATAGCATTCGACCGTTTCCACTGAGAGCTCTCATTCCCCACCACCTCTGTTTTCAAGTGGGAGAAGCTGTCCAGGTCGTTTTTCCAGGTCTTTCGCCGCGTTTGTTGCTAGCGTGCGTATACGATAGCAGGATTTGCTTTAAGCTCGTAGTTGTTTTTAAATCACTGTTTGTTTTCCAGCCGCCCGACATATGCCAGTGTTCAGCGCCAAACAGTGCGCAGTGATGGTACATTGGTATTGACTACAGCTAAGCTCGTATACCTATTCGTATACGTATTATCTAAGTCTATTGTACGTCCTTTACGTTCAACCTTACCTTTGCAGATATGTTTTTTTGCAGGCTTTCTATGGGGTATATAAGTGAGGGCAGCATATATATATATATATATATATATATATATATATTCTTACCTTGATTCATCCTGTATAGCTATCTTTTGCACAAGAAAAGAAACAAAAAAAAAGGGTTACCAAAAATGCTAGTACACACAGGAAACGCATATGTTAAATGCATCTATGGATTGGACTGGTGAAGAAAGCTGACGCCGGATTTGGGGTAATATATATATATATATATATATATATATATATCACATGATTTATTTACACACCAGATTGGGTAAAATATACAATAGTACGATCGATATCACTACAGTCTCGTAATGATATTAATATTAAAAATCGTTCAGTGCCAGCTTTGTTAGAGAGGGGATTGCATTACACTCACTGCCATGATATCTTACGCATATACCATAACAATATTTACAAACACATGTGTCACAGGGTTCATGGCAAGCGTCTTTCTGACATAGAAGGTGATGAAAACCGTGCACAGCAAAGCGGGTGGTCATGTGCCTGTTTGTCCTGCTCGTGCCCTTCCATTCTGACCTAACCATTGCATCTGTCATATAAAAATGTGGATCGATCTCTGCCATTTTCTCTTCATATCGCCGTATGAACTCGCTGTATGCAGGGGTGTCTGGAAGCGCAAACTGTTTTTTGACCTGTTCCACGAATAGTGGAGCATCGCACAGCAAATACGTTAGGCGGTTGTATGCTGACGTATGTAAACCTAGTACCCGCTTTAAATAAGCTGGTTTCACACGATCGAGAGCACCGAGTTGAGTCGAGCTTAGTTTTGCCCATACAAGCTGGATCCCGTATGACGCAATTGGCGCTATTTTTATATCAAATAGAGCTAGCGCTGCCTTAATCGAGAGCATCTGGGGCTTCTTAAGGGTTGTCGCCGCAATCAAGGCTTTTCGAGACCTCTCCTCTATATGTGCAGCGAAGGTCTTGGCTGAGGGGGTCACTGTGATACCGAGATATGTGAACTTATTTACATAGTTCAAGTCTTGTCCATTTAACCTAAGTGTATCGGTCACGGCCAGCCTGCCCGCGTGCCTGAACTTCATAGCTTCTGTCTTCTGCATATTTATTTCAAGGCCTACTACGTTCACGTATGCCGACAAAGTGGCCAGCGCCTGTTGCAGATGGTATCTGCTGCTACTGTAGAGACTAGATCGTCGGCTTTATGTATATATATATATATATATATATATATATATATATCGGGACAATGGTGTTATTTTCATTTTAATTGGCGCTTGTATTGCTCTCAGATCGTATAACAGTTTCGTCGTTGTTAACGTTATTTTTATGTTTTTACGTTGCTATTAAGCTGTAAAATTGTGTTTCATAATTTGCACCACCTCTTGTTATCTAAGAATGGTATTTTATTTAATTTTCAGAAAGTCACGTGGGTTGATGAGCAGTTGGTATCGCGTTGTCCGACCTGCGCTGAACCTTTCAGTACGTTTATGGGGCGTAGAAAACATCACTGTCGGTAAGTTGTTCATGTCCAATTTGTCTCCGGTGTTCTGTTTGTATTTCATCAATGCGAGATATTTTTTTGTATTTACGATTAAACGGTACCTTTATTTGTTAAGGGATTTGGTTAAAGATGCGGCGGCTGTGACTGGTAACACTATTTATTGTGACCGGGTGTCAAGTCTGAATTCGCTAAACTGTTTGTATCCAATTATTTAGCTATTAAAATTTTTTTTTGTCGTTAATCATTAACAGTACACATGATCGTATGTCGTAAGTTGGTTTATAAACAAGTCTTTTGTTTAACTGTGTTGTCGCACTAGCGTACTAAGCAGTTATGGCAAATTTATAAGCAGTAGCCGACGGGCACTACCGGACGACGTTATAGTGTGCTGGGCATGGTGGTAGCATAAGGTATGTTGTAATTATTTGTTTATTTATTGAGACAAACAGCGTGAATGTGGTCTCTGACCACATTCACGCTGATCTCGTCTTGCAGAACAAGAAGCCTATTGTCATAGTCGTAACAACGAATTTGATTATTTAGTTAGCTTTCTTTGGCTGACACATAAAACCATATCATTTGCTTACATGGTTTCCAAACAAAGCGAATTTTGGAACTTTAATTTTTTGAGCTTATGTAAATATGTCACGATATGCTAACAGTAACAGTGAGTTCTTGTTTTATTATTCGCAGGTTATGCGGAGCGGTGACTTGCCAAGATTGTTCTCAGTTTGTTGATAATGCTCTTGCACAAAAACTACTACAGGGTCTAATTGGGCCAGGAATACCAGTTCTTGAGCTTAGGTGCGTATCCTCAAAACAATTGCAGCTCTTCTGAGCCGCACAAACGGGAGCAATTTTTATACCGACATCGTAAATATAGATCTTGGTCATCTGACAATTATTTTGCGATAAGCGAAGGCTCCGAGAGAGAGAGAGAGATAAATATTAACTCGATGAGACCGGTGCGGTACAGGCTTGCATCTATGCATATATTTACGTTACTAGGCTTTTAGGCTAAGCTTCTGCTTAAAAGGAAACTGGTGAACATTTGAGTGTGATTTTTTTATTAACCGTCTCGTTTTTAACATCTTAATCGTTCCGCAGCACTTTAATATCGTTTGCTTTTCTTTAATATTTAATTGTCTGTTGCAGGTGCTGTACAGATTGCTTCGAATTGCTTCTTCGAAAGAAGCTAATATTGTCTCAGGAGAACGTCAAGGATCCTTTGCAAGAAGCTTACGTTAAAATGAGGTATATCTTATATAGCCACATTATACATTACACATACCATACAGAGCTACATTATGAGAGCAACATCTAGCTCCATCTGTTCAATATATCACCATGCATCATGGGATGGCAGCTAATGCGTCTGTTAAAGGCCAATAAAGATCTAGCAGCTGTCTACTTAAACGTATACGTTCATAATGTATTTTGTATGGTACTGAACTGCCTCAGATATGGATGACAATGAATAAATCGTGCACAACAAAACCAGTCGGTAAGCAATTTTTAAGTCATTTTAAAACAATATATACATGTATATTTTTCAATGACTTGCAGGGAATTAATCGATCGGGCCTTTGTTCTAAAGACGCAATACATTACCGTCACGGACGCCCTTCTCACCGGCGGAAGCTGTAAGTAGACCAGTTAGGACCAGCGATCAGTGACTTTGTTTATTGTCTCACCCTGCAAATAGCATTTATTTATAGAGGTATACATGTTGGTGCATAAGGTCTGTGTGGTAGTTCTTTGTGTAACGTATAGCCTAAATATATAAAAAGTCTAACTAGGCACATGCTTGACGAACTTTGACATAATATATGTATATGTAATATTCCACTATTCAAATTTGTTATTCTTCAAGAAGATCTTAAGAAGTATACATTGATTTCATGTATGCTTTGATCGGTAGCCCTAGCCGAAGCTCAGGATTTATTCAGGTGTGTTCTGAAACTGGTGGAAAAGGCAGATGCGATCGCGAAAAAGATTGGCGAGTCGTCCAAAGATCCAAATCTACCACCGAGGCAGGCTCAACTTCGTCTTCTTATTAGGTTCGTCATTCTACGCGCTAGATATATATAGATATATAACGTTGTATTTAAAATTATATTATTATTATTATTATTATTATTATTATTATTATTATTATTATTATTATTATTATTATTATTATTATTATTATTTATTTGTTCAATTTTTCAGTATTTCCCTACAATTGTGGGACCCAAACGTGTACCCGCGTAGGCTCACCCCCCCTTATTATTATTATTATTATTATTATTATTATTTTTTTGCGTCTCTTTAAGACGAGCACTGCCGAGTCTGCAAACGTACTGTAAATTATTAATAAATCATCACAATATTTTCTATATATATTTACACATCCATTGGCAGGGGGGCTTTAATTAGGATTCTCGAAACTTGATAACAAACGCGCCATCCGGCGATTTAGATATTTGGGTGTACATGATTGCACTTGCGGGCTGTGCGCCATGCGAGCATTCTATTTACGATTCCTTTCCTGGCTACAGCTTTAGCCTGAATGTTTAAACCAGAGCGAGTACATATGCTTGTAAACGTACATCTGTCAATATTATCTAGTATAAAGGCCCAGTGTGCAAACGTATTGTGTATATATATATATATATATATATATATATTTATATATATATATATATTTACTATTCCTTGTGTAATCTCTCTTGCATCAGATGCGCTCGCTGTGCAGTATGTCATACAGCGTGCTGCTGGCTTCGTAGAGTTTTATATGATTACTTTGATTTCATTTATTTCTTGCCATAGTGGTTTATCACCGAAACGCAATGCCTCGGCTAGGGACGCTCTTCTCACTCCCCCTAGCTCGTCGCGCTTCAGTACAATTTGTTCTATGGATTCTTCTACTTTATCACACGCTCTACACCGAAAGCTCTTAATTTCCGAGTATCTGGCCGTTAACAGTCGGGTGTTGAGCATGCCGGCCCTGCAGCCAGGGAACAGCCTGGACGCTTGCGAGTTCGAATATATAATATATCTTCGGCCGTTTTTTGTTGCCTGTAAAATTGCAAGGATGTCTTTCTCTGCATATCCTTTCTCCATCTTTCTTCGGCTGTTTCGTCAACTTTCTTCTTCACATCCTTGGTTATCTGTTTAATTGTTGTCACCTTGTGTTCTTCAAAATCGATCGTGTTGCACCTAAACTTGCGTCCAAGGAACTTTGTGTTTGTCCCGTGTGCTTATATTTTTCTCGATATCTATTTTGTTTATTACGGTTTGGTTAACCACAATGCAAGCGCCTAGAAAACGGAAGCTCCGAAACGGCCACTGAGTAGCCGATTACCTTTTTTCCGAGGCTGCCGGCCCCAGATTCCAGCCGGCATGACCTCACAAACGTACATCAGATACATGCAGATCCAGCTTCTAGCCATATTATATATTTGTTGGGCGTAACTGTATATTTCTGTGTCTCTAGGGCTGGAACGTTGCAGTACCTGAAGGAGCTACACGTGTCAATGCCACCTCTACCCGAGGCCGAAGAACTTGACAGGCTAGCGCAGCAGCGTCGCGAAGAGGTGCAAACGTTTTAAATTACGCAATTCTTTTTTAACCTGTAATAATAACTCTTTACGGATTAAATACATTTTCTTCTCTAAAACATATCTATACATAAGCTGAAATATATAAAGGTGTGAATAAATATATAACGGAATAAATATGACAGCAGAGCAACAAGTATAAAACTTGCTTTTATTACTGACGTACTTAGAACGTGCTGTGTTGTTAAGGTGTTAGATGCGTTTTGTTTTCAACTGAATGAGCGTTAATTGTCAAGTATGTCTTATCGCTTCCTATCTGTGAAATTTCTATTTAATTGGCAGGCTCTTCGCCGTGCCGAACGGGTCGGCGGCGCTCCGGTTATATCTGCTGTCGTTGTAGCCGGAGGTTGGAGTCCACAGATGACATCGGATCCGGGTCCCTCGCCCGATGGTTCCGAAGGAACTAATCCATTCCTAGAGCAAATCGAAATTGTCAAGCGATTTATTCAAAAAGTAACTACAACCAAGGACATACGTTTAGGTTTTTCGCTGCAAAGAAGTTGCAATATAATTTCGTCATACTCCCATTGTCATTCACACAGTATACATTGTAATATGTTATATGATTTTATTATTCTGCTTGTGATTTAGATCCGTATTATCTCGGTTTCATATATATATATATATATATATATATTTTTTTTTTAATGGAGATTAACTGGTAAAATGCATAATCCACACTCGGCGTTGCTGTTAAAGCCACGCTTGTATGAGACCCTTAGACTTATTAAAATTCAGTCGTCCTCTTTCCCCCTTGTCTGGGAGTGGCTGCAGTACTGTCTTCCCAAGATTAATTTACCGGGCCACTTTTTCTTGCCGTTTAAGCTGCTCGAATTTGTGCGGCGGTTATTTTCACCTCGGAGACAAATTCTGCGAATCTTCTTACCGTAATTCCAGGATTCATGATCCACGAGGAGCGCCTCTACAAGGGCTTGCCATATCAGGGGGTTTCCCATTCTTAGGTTCCGGGACAGTAGCTCTTGCTTGGTGTTAAAAAAGCGTAGCGTTCGTAGTAGTTCGATTTATTGTCAGGCCCTCCTGAGTTGCACATATTGGGGAGTCAGTTTTACCAATATGGCGTAGGTATTGCTGAAAGCAGCCACTTCGGCCCGTTAGCCGTTGCGTGATTGCATAGATAAGCGAACCGTGTTTAAGGCTGTGTCATTTTTTTCTAAATCAGGACTATTGACTTTGTCTCATTGTTTCACATCTGCTTCCCATTGTTGGCTCTATTTGTTTAGAGTGTCTAACTGCTAATTAGTGCTTCCTCCGTCCAAACGTTAATTAAGGGGTTTCTTGATGGTAGTTCTTCATATAGCATATAAGATGATGCTGTCTACTACTGATGCTAAGAGGCGGCGCCGAGAGTCAGTTGTTTCTTATCTATATATATATATATATATATATATATATATATACACATATTGTTTACACATATAGGGGTATATGAAACATAAATTTCCCAGTCATATACTTTTAGTGTCTGCGGTTCACACAGTTTAAGATTATTTTGCCGTTCTTGTTATGATTTCAAAATGAATATATTATGATTTAGTATCATAGCTAAAAATATATACTACAATGGTGTCTTCTTCACCAAAGTGAAATATTAATTTAACCCATCAAATACTAGAGCACTGATCATAGAGCACGTTATCCGGAGATTCATCATTCTAGTTCGCTGAGGCATGAGTAGGATAATTGTCGATATCTTACTTTATTGGTCATCTCTTATTTCCATGTTCTTTAATTTTAGGCTAAAGCGGAGGGTCGGACGGACGAAATCCACATCCTTACGGAGAATCTTCGCGATCTCGAAATGGCGGCGGGCCTACGAAGCTAAAGGGTGGATGGGAAATAGAGAGAGAAACGAGACGAAGAAGGTGAATGTATCCGACAGCACAGCGTTTGATCATTTTGATCCGCGCGTTGACTCTTACTGGTGATACCGGCCCAGATGGCGACGAAAATTGGTACTTTACTATATATATATATAGCCTACCTACGTCTACCCTCCACCCTATCCGGTTCGAGTATATTTACACAGGAGATGTACCTGTGTTGGTATGCGTTGCTCTCGCAAAAGTGTGTTGTTGGCTTCGGCCACTTGATCTTTTAGCGATGCGATTTGGTCGGTACCGAATAAGTGACCGATGTTGTTTGAAACCTTTCGATGCGGTTTGGTACATCTGGGAGCAAATTGTCCATCTGCGTCAGTATGTCGAATCAATAGCAGTTATTATTTAAATGTTTTTCTCACATTGACAAATGCACGAGCGATTGCCTAGTCAAGATAATCTGTGTGCGGAGATGACTCGGTTTTCCTAACTTACCTTAGATGTATTTTAAGCATATAAGGCTCATTTGAAATTAAACAAGAGGATTAAGTGGACATTTGTTAGCAATGTGCAATAGGAAGGCTTCTTCTAAGACGATATACCTTTATGTTCATGTCGATATATATAATACTCCGCTGCGCATGTACTATAATTGAGGCGCAGACACCTACACGTATGTACAAATGAAATAATGTAAACTATAGCATGCTTTCTTTAATACGTGATTGGGACGTTAGTAAGACGGTCGTGTTGCAATGGTAAATATGTTGAAGTAAGCACCTGCATTTTTACACTAAAATTAAGGTCTTCATGATACGAAGCGGTGTAAAAATAAGTTTGCTAGTATTTTACTACGCGGTATGTTTAGAACAACTTTTTTAACGTGGCAGAGCGGCTTTAAGGGAAGACTATTATGGGCGTCTCCACTATTGAGACCCGTCGTATCTTGAATCTATAACACAAGTTTGATACTAAATACACTGGGTCTTAAATAGAACAAATATCAAGTTACACACCTATGTGTAAGGTATTATACCAAGTATTACCTAATAAATTTTAATTTATATAAAACACTTTGATGTGGTGTGTATCTTTGTATATAACATCCGTATATAGATTGCTTATACGAAAGAACGGCACTCGAACAGACAATTATATTTTTTGTGTGTAATTTATTTGCATTGCAAAAGGCATCTTCAGTGACAATTGCATCAAAACTCATTGCTAGGAGATAATTTTAAAATGTTAGAAACGCAAGTTTCAACCGTAAATGTACATTGGGAGGTAAACGTGTGCGACAGAGTGACTACTATCCATGCAAGTGGTAATATACAAACAATTGTCTAGCTAACTTTTTGATTTACTATATACGGTTGGGATAAGTTCTCAGAACAAATTCGCTTTTTAACTAATGAAATATAAACATCTTATCGAAACGTAACTCAGAACGGAAAGTATACTGTTTTACTGGACTGAATATGTTCTACACCTGGTAAAGGAGAACGCGCATTTCAACTAAGTTTCACTGTGTTTTCCGTGCAATATGAGACACACTTTTTTTTTCGAATGTTCACATTCGAGCGGTAGGGAGTGTCCTCGCAGTTCTCTGTTTCATTGGTGTATCTTAGTGCTTTCTAGATCATACCTAACGTTGAGAATTGGTGCAGTTCAACTTCTTTGCCTTGTGCATTCTTCGGCCAGCAGCAGTAGCAACCGTCGAAGGAGGCGAGAGACGTCGGCACTGCCACGGTGCTGTCAACTCCAGGTACTGCTACAACCGGCGCCGGTTGTGTTGTTGGGTGTAGTGCGGCCAACGGCCAAACAACAACCTGCGATGCTGCGACCATCGTCTGCGAATCTAGTGACGAGAGCAGCACGCACGTTCCGGGGCAGGCAGTGTCACCTGGCAGCGCGGGAGAAGCTGTTTCACTGGATGATAGTCAAGTGGCAGGGGATGGCGATGCTTTGAACGATGGCGATTCTGAGGGTTGGATTGAGGTCGGTGCTGGTGGTAAAGCGGCTCAAAAGATGACTGCTCCCAATGTTGTAACCAAAGAGCGCACTGAAGCAGTTCTCTTCTCAGCCGACGACAAGCAACTTGACAAACATTTTACCAAGGTGTGCATTGATATAGCCTAGCACATTAAAGGGGAAATTGATGAGCCCTGCTTTGCTCGCAGTGGTGAACTCGTTATTGTGGCTGCTGACATTGTGGACAGGGCTACTTTGCTGAGTCTAACACAGCTCGCGGGTATCCCTGTTCAGTTACGAACGAGTGGCCAAAGATCCACTGTTAAGGGTAAAATTTGTGGCGTTTACCCGTCACTCAGTGAGGACTTATATGCCAACGAACTGCAGACTCTGGGGGTAACTGAGGCCACTCGGGTGCGGCCGAAAAACGTAAGGACTGGCATTGTTATGCCGACTGACAGTGTTATTCTCACTTTTGCATCGAATTTCCTGCTGAGGTTCGTCTCGGATTGAAAACCCACGGGGTGGTGCTCTACAGGGAGCCTCATCATTGTTACAGGTGTTTTAGCCTAGACCACATCAGGCCGAAATGCCCGTGGTCGTCCCCACGTTGCCGCCATTGCGGCTCTACGAATCACCTCCGTAAAGACTGTACTCAACCCCCAAAGTGCTGTCTCTGTAAGGGGTCTCACGAGTCGACTCGGGGATCGTGCCCCCATCGCCTCCACCGGATGGAACAGCTTAGGGGATAAGCCCCATTACGCATTCAGCAAAACGCCTCCGCTCCAACAGTGAAAATCTGCACACCCGTGGACGATATACAGCCATCGGCATCTTTTTTAAACGTGCCTTTTCTGCGGTTGTTCAAAATGGTGTTAAGATCCAGCCATCGGCCTCGCTACCTAAACGGTTTTTTCGGCGGTTGTCCAAAACGGGGTTAAGGTCCCTTCACGACCGGCAGATCAGCCCCAAGAGGCGGGGGATGATGTTAAGGAACCCATCCTGAATGTTATCGCTCCACCGCAAGGGGACTGGCTCGACAGGATTATGCTCGCCATTACTGAAAATATCATGCCGTCCGTTATCGACACTATTGTAACACACATCTGCAGCGTTATCGATAAGGCATTCTCATGCATTCTCCCTAACGCGCCTTTGCAAGTCGCTTCAGCTGGGCCCGCTATCGGGTCCCCAAACAACTTCAGTGCTGGCTTTCGCGATCAGCTTAAAGACGCTCTGCTGTCAGCTGTAACTTCAAGTTTGGCTGATCTGCGTCCGCCCAAAACGAATCCCGCGATAACAGCGGCCTCCCCTGCTGTCCCGTGCGAAATCGCTCTGAAGTCTCCTCCGGCCTCGCAATGATGTCACAACAAGACATCCGCAGGTGGGCCGTTCCCTCTGTCAGCAGTCTGGAAAGCAACGGTCTGAGTCTGTCCACGAGAGACGCACTTCATGCAAGTTCTGTTACAAGTACACCGGTGCAGGTCTCACTGCAAGACGTTATCCTCGAAACGTCGAAAGTCAAGAGCACATCTAAGATGATCTCCTGTTTACCCCGGGGTATATGCGACAGCATGTCTTCGGAGCTTGCAACTCTGGTCAATGAGGTCTGCTCAACAGCAAGCAGAGATTCGTATAAAAGACTACTGCAATTTCCAACTGCAGTATTCTGCATACCATCCCAAAAGGAACGCGGCCGAACTCTCACATCGGTACTACGCTAGAACAACTCAGCGATGATCCGTGTAGTGCAGTGGAAACACGCTCTCGGCGACGTTTCCTCTGCAGCAAGGGTCTTTTTATCCACCGACACAGTAGCGCCGCTCTCTGCCGAAACGAGACTGGCGCTCCTGGGCAAACATCCGCCGAGTCCACCTGATCTATCTTTTTCTCCGCCGTATCGGACGTTATCCGGAGCTTTGCCAACAGTTCAGGCGGCGGCCCTGATGGTTTACGACCGCGTCATCTGAAGGACTTTATCGGCAGAGACGGCGAGGAGAACCGACTGCTCCTAATCCTTACGCTTTCTAAACCTTGCTATTAATGGAAAGCTGCCTGATTTCGTGCTCCCTGTCTTCTACGGCGCCTCGCTTATTGCTTTGCGCAAAAAAGATGGTGGCATTAGACCCATTGCCGTTGGCCTGACGCTGCGCCGCTTAGTCGGAAAAATCATAGTCAGGAAGAACATGCCGGACATCGTCGCAATGGTCTCTCCGCATCAGCTCGGCTGCTGAATCAGAGGAGGTGCGGAAGCGGCCGTGCATGCAACACGGGCGTTCGTTGACCACAACAGGAGTGCCTCAGAGGAGGTTCTCGTGAAGTTAGATTTCAAAAACGCATTTAACAGACGAGACCATCTGCTTAAGGCTGTTCGCTCTTACCTTCCGCGACTTTACCCGCTGGTATACCAGATGTACAGGCTTCCAAACAAGTTAATTTGGCAGGGAGAGTTTATCGAGTCGTGCTCCGGGGTTCAACAGGGTGACACCTGTGGCCCCGCGTTATTTTGTATTGATATTCATGAACTTTAGACACGCCTTTCTTCCGAATTTCGACCTTGGTTTCTGGACGACGGCACTCTCGCCGGAGACGCCCTGGCGGTCCAGAGAGACATTGCCCAGGTAAAAGAGTTCGAGGCGGTCTCAGGACTCAAGCTGAACGACGCCAAGTGCGAAGTTTTCTTCCCCTTTCAAAAGAACCCTCATCTCGGCTCCTTGCTTCAAATGGTGCGCAATCTTCTGCCAGCTGCGAGGTTGATTCCCGATAACGAATTCGAGCTTCTAGGGGCGCCAATTCTGGTCGAATCTATTGGCTTATCTTTAGCTAAAAAAGGCTCTGACCTTGTTCGCTGGTGCTCTAGGCTGCGACTCTTGGACTCTCACCCAGCCCTCTACCTGCTTCGTGTGAGTTTGTCAACTCCGAGACTGATGTACATCATGCGATGCTCAAGAGCCTATGCCGAACCGGAATTGCTTCAATCGTTTGACGAAACCTTGCGAAGTACCCTTGAGGGTTCAGCTTAGGCAAACCTCGTGGTTACAAGCTTCGCTTCCAACGTCCGCAGGGGGAATGGGGATTCGCATGGCTTCACAAGTTGCCCTGTCTGCTTACCTCGGGTCTCTTAAAAACACTGAGACTTTAGTGTCAGGGATCACACCACCGGATGTCTACACTAGCTTTATCGCCCAAATGGAACAAGCTCGCCGCTACTACGCAGAAAAGTGGGGCCCATTGCCCGAACGCATTTCACAATCGATTTTGGACCTGCAAGTAGTTAAGTCGATCCAGGAGCGGTTAATGGCCCAGGCAAACAACGTTAAAGAGCAGGCGCGAATGAAAGCCGTGATAGATCCAATGAGCAGAAAGTGGCTTCAGGCCATTCCCTCAACGCAGCTGGGGGCGATGCTGGACAATACCACACTCCGCATCATCTCCGGCCTGCGCCTGGGGGAATCTGTCTGCTTCGCACATAACTGTGCAAGATGTGACCTACCGGTGTCTTCTACGGGTGAGCATGCACTCGCTTGCAAGAGGAGCGCCGGTAGGTTCTCAAGGCATTCAACTTTGAGCGACGTAATACACCGAGCAATGCAGTCAGCCCACATACCGGCAGTTAAAGAGCCGGTCGGTCTGTCAGCCAACAGACAACTGCGTCCAGACGGCCTGACTCTAGTTCCATGGAGTGAAGGTCGCTGCCTTGTGTACTACGTCACCGTGTCTTGCACGTTGGCCGCTTCTTATGCTCGACATACCAGCCGGGAGGTCAAAGCAGCCGCTCGCCTTGCTGAAGACCGCAAGTGGGCAGAATATCGCGAGCTGGAAACTTTATCGTTCAACCAATTGTCTTCGAGACATTAGGCCCAATGGGAAAAATCATAAGGAGCTTTCTGGCGGAGCTGGGATTCAGAGTTGCTGCATCAACCGGCGATAGAAGGGCATGGCAGTTTTTGCTACAAAGAATATCAGTTGAAATTCAACGCGGAAACGCCGCGTCGATAATTGGTTCATTGCCCACGGGCAAGGGACTCCCTTTTCTGCCGTAGCCAAATCAAGTCGGCGTTAAACATTATATGTGCATCTAAAGAACCTAACTAAATAAACATTGCCGTTAAAAGAAAGACTTACCTATTCCGAATTGGTAGATCTTAAAGAGACAGTCATTACATTGAGTCTAGAGTACAGGATAAATTAAAACGTATAGTGTGTGAACAGTAATTTAAGAAATAGTAAATTTGAGATAAAGATGTTCACCTAGTGACTTAGCACCGTCCAATTACTAAGTGTTTAGACCCTTCTAAATCTCTTCACAAAGCAGGGGATTCGTGAGATGTGAATAAAGTAACGCTGTTCGCCCCAGAAAGTTAGATACTTTTTGAAGCGGAGATCACTAATGATGGGCCGATGGGCAGTATTACAAAATGTTGAGTTATCATCAAACTGCTTATGAATAGTAAGTGCCGGTAGGATGATGAGGAGGAATTGCGTATGCTTGAGAGAGGAGAGCGGGAAAACAAACAAAAAACGAATAAATATTATGTAAAAACAGCATGACAAAGGAGCAGTTGCGACAGCACTTTACTACACTTCTGCTTGACGATAACGCCCCCGCACCAGGCCCAGTTATTCACAGTTCACAACACCACATAAATTCACAGTTTACAGTAAAAGATGTTTTGCAGATATTTCGCGGGATAACCAAAGATAAAAGTAGTGGCTATAATAGGATCTATTAGGAACTTTGAGTTAAGTTGTCTGATTTTTAGCCGGGGTTACCTGTTTAACCAGGTACCCGTTGGGAACACATAGTACAGGCTTAGCACAAGGCGAGGCTTGCTCTGCTATTCAAGAGCAAAAACGGTGACAACGTGAACGGTCTAAATTTTTAACGGGTTATCGCGTCAGAGCACACTCTTAAGACAGTTTGGCTAAGATGATTATCCCGAGAGTACTTTCAACTGTGGAGAAGGCTTTATCCCCGGAGCAATTCGGTTTCAGGAAGGCTCAAGGTACACAGGATGCGACCCATGTACCTCAGTCGAAAGTCCAGCGGTTGTTGGTTGTATCCGGGTGAGTCAACTGTGATCCGTCTTGTTGCTACTTCGAAATCTTTTGCGCTCGACAGGCAATTTATTAGGCCACAGGAAGGTTCTCAATTATGTGGTGCTCAACACCGAGACTAGAACATTATGTTTCATGACAACATGCAACTGTTTCTTGCAAACTCTGAAGCCATGTTGCTGTAGCTGGTTTATGCGGCACGAAGGCACGTTGCAGCTGAGTCAAAACGTATCCTCTCAGTTGCCTGGCTTTTTCCTTACTCATCGCAGACCCTCGCCATGTGCGAGAGGAGTCTAGAAACGTCGTCGCCGTCATGTATGTGAACAAAATAATAGTGGCCCACTAGAACTGTGGTGCCATTCGTCGAATTGTCGGCGACGTACAAACTTACTTTTATCTTGAGGTTCTGAACATAAATTTGCGGAGATGAAAGCCTTTATGTTTCGCCATAGGGGTCGATTGGCTGCAAGAGACATATTACTGTTGTGGCCAACCGCTGGAGTTTGTCAACTCCTCCCGTATTTGGGTCCGAGACCACATTATGTGGAAACGAGTTTTGCCCAGCACATCGGCTACAGCTAACAGATGTATATTGCCTTTATTCACACAGACAGAAGGTAACCGACTTCCAAAGGCAGTCTTTGACTGCGGCAGTGCATCTTTTTGAGCTTAAGTGTTGTACCAATGCTGAGCTACAACCTTGGCAGTGTGTAGGGCCATCTTTCAGCGGCAAATTTTGCACAGGTAAAAACGTGATTCACGGCATATATGAAGCGTGTTCTTTGCTTGCCGCGTACGAAAAGAACCCGCCTTTTGCACACACTAGTAGGTGGCGGATTGGTGAAAGCTTTATTTTAATACGTACTGGAAATAATCAGAGTCAGGCGCATTCAAACCTCTTCAAGTTGCGGAATTTACGACTGCTCTTCTGCGCTCGCTGGCATACAATTAAACGGTCGAGGAACTTAAGTATTCTATGCAGATATTACTATGAAGACCTAGTGTGGAACTGTGCAGTGAACATGTGATGAGAATGGGCCTCTAGCTCGTCCGAACGCATGCGAAATATCGCACAGTGCTGGTTTGTGACACAACCATTTATATGGTTGCAATTGCGCTTTAAAACTAAGAGCATACCCAATCTGTTCCTCGTAGTCCAATTTGGCTTCCTTTACGATGCTCTTAAATGGCTTGGTTTTTTTGCAGACATTAATTTTTGCATAGAGTAAACATACAGTAATTCGTTCTAGCAAGCAATTCAGTTCCAAAAAAGAAGGATATATCTGGCAATAGCTGTCTTACTTATATAAATAATTTGAGGAAACCAATGCCAAAACCGATGAACTTTTTTTGTAATGTCTAATGCCTGTTAGGATTTGAGTCCATGTAAAGCAGTTGTAGATATGTTAGTACTCACAAACTTTTCGATAAAGCAAAATCAACTATAGTAGGATTATTCGCTAAAATAGCTTTATAAGAGAAAACGATGATAACAGCCATTTAAGAGTTACACACCCATGTGTTCATATCTGAAAATGAGGCTCGCTTGAAGACGATCCACATTGTGATATAGGTCAACAAAGCCAATGCTAAGAAAATTAATCGTGTCCTTAAGACGAGACCAGACCTACGATTATATATGGGTAAGGGGTAGCTTTATTTTCAAGATGTTGTATTATTTCGGTAAACATATATAGACTATTTTTCGGAAAGAAGAAGAACTTAAAAACGTAGAAAACAACGTTCAGTTTTATTTTTATTACTTGTCAATATCTATATGTTCATCTTTCAGGGTCTCTTTTGATTGCCATCTTTGGCAGCGTTTTGCTTGCTGTAGCAGCTCTCTGATGATGCAGAGAGTGCCACCTGACGTCAATGAAAATATAGTTAGCTACTGACCGCAACAGGGACGCCTGACTGAAGTTCGTTTGTTATAGGAACACTCGTGGTAAATCTTCATATGTATATTGCTGCTTGTGATGTTACCTTGACCGTTGGATTATATCATTTTAACACATCCACGCCATTATCTTAGGTGGAACCCAAGCATTGTAAGATGCAGTTCCGATAGTAAGCCACGTACTTATCGTCAATGCCAAAAATGTGGTTCTAACCGGCTGAATCTCCTGAGCTAGTACCACCACTCTAGTGTCAGTAACCACTCTACTGGCATTGCGAGCGTGTGTATATATATATATATATATATATATATATATTAACTTGTTGCCAATATTCCAAGTTCCTTCTACCTGTGATTCGTGGCAGCGGCGCTACTGGTTGTAGATGTAGCAGTGTTGGTGCTGGTAGTAGTAGTAGTAATGAATGGTTTTTACATGAAAACGTGCCGGCAGTGATAATGATCGCTATTCGCAGAATCCTTGTTATCGGCGATAACTTTAGTGTTACTGTTGCTGAGGACACCTCGGTATCAATTGATAAATATTGACAATCGTGATGACGATTACGCCGATTGGGAGCTAGATAGAGTTGGCGTCCCTGCAGACTTCGTTGGCGGACGTCGTGAGAACGTCCTCTGTGAGCGACGCGCATGTCGGTGACGCTGCATTACGCATCCGTCCGCTGTGTCGAATCGACCTCGGTTGAATCGAATGATCGGACGCCTGCCTATCCGCCGTTCGTTGTATCATCTCGTGTGGTGAAACAGCTCTTACAAACCCTCGTTGTACAGATACTCCTTGTCCATGATGAGCGCTTTGTTGAAGGCGACCAGGTCGAAATAGTCGACATACGTGTTGCCCCACTCGGTCGCCGAGATCGCATCCATCCAATCGGACAGCTAAAAGCACGGGCGGCGGAACGAAACGACAAATATATAAATATATAAATATATATATATATATATATATATATATATATATATATATATAAGTAAAATTATAAGAAAATATGCAATATAAACACTCCATACTAGCCTTTGATGGCTTTGAGGAGCTGTAAACCTATGTACAAATGTAAGCTACTCATGAGAATAATAAAACCTATCTATCTATATAGGGCTACAAAAAGTTTTTTTCGGTTTTGTCCGTAAAGAATCATTATAAAATTCGAAGAAAAAAAACTTGTAGACCCAACATATATATATATTTTTTTTCTTTAAACGATGAAAACCTAAGTTATTAAAGGTGTGAGACAAGTGCCTTCAGTAAAGGTGCAAGATTATATTACTTTATTACTTCCTATTTACCTCACCCATACTTTTCATAATCTGATGAAACTGCAAGACGGACCACAGGCTATATATTTTTTACTACTGTCAGAGAATCCAACGTAAGATGAGATCGGTCTGATTTCTATTTTTATGATTTCTGATCTCTATGATTTTCCAACACTGCCTACTATTGATTTCAAGAAAGTATTGTCATTTACCCTTACAGTAGATTACCTTATGATATGGGTATACAATGGGTATACAGAAAATTACAAAAAAAATGTATATAGGTTTGTGTGTGTGTTTAATATTGTGATTACACTTGACAGATGCAGGTGCTCCAACGATAGGTATTTTTAATAAAATATGATTTTGACATTAATTGTGACAGATTGCCTGTTAAAGAGCATGTCAATAAAACAATCTGATGATTATGAAGTAATACGATATATATATATATATATATATATATATATACATATCGGACAACAGGGGAACTTGTCTTGTCATGGATTTGAGTGAGGAACAGTAAATGTCGTCCTTATCAACGCGATGAAAGGCAGTTTTTTATAGTAAAAAAACGGGTGACTGTTTTATTAGCTATTCACGTTATTTGCCCGATGCAGCACTTGTCGACATGCGTGGTTGTATCAAGACACCTTCGGGCTATTTAATTTTTTCAAAGCTAAAATCCAGTTCGATTCGAATCCCAACATATGGCAAAATTGCGATTACAAAAAAAATAGTTTCACCAAGTCAGCTGAACAATAAATTAACTTTCGTGAGCTGTCTTTTGGAGCGTTATCAATATTATGTCTATGAGATTTTCGTCCGATGTATAAATCAATTTTATTATTATGGTTTATTAACACTCAGGTTGGGTAAAATTCATCAATCAAGTATCAATCAATTTGTGTCCGATTAAGTATATATAGTACTGTTTATCGTGGTAGTACAAACCCTCCATAGACGCACTATGTACGCGTACGCTTAATACTGTACGCACTTGTCACCAGGTTCAATTACAATAAAAAAAACTCACACCAATAGGTGTTTGGAGTAGTTTCGGCTGTATGATTGGTATAGACAGTAGAAGATGTGCGAGAGATCTCACCTTTGGGTGAGTGCCCATGTCCACCGGCTTGATCAGCGAGGGCAAAACATCGCACAGCGATTGCGCTTCATTCAGAAGTGGGTAGACGCAAAAATCTGCCATGCCTGTTTAAACACAACACGAAAACATCGACGAATTGAGTGACGCCTAAATTAACTAAATCATTCACTTCGATTGTTCTTTGATAGCTTTGTCAGTAGCATTGTTGACAGCACGAGTCATGACCCGGAAACCAATTGAGAAAATGTATTCATATACCTACATTTACCTAAATAGAGTTTCTCTGAATTGATATTACGAGTGCAATGGTGACTATGATCGGCGACTAAATATATTTGTCACGCTATCACCAGGCATGCGTCAAGTACTAAGTAGAACTATAGTATTCAAGGATGCTGCGCCCGCCCTGACCGGATGGCACTTGTCTCGTTCGAGAGTAGGTTTCATTATCAACCTAATTTTGGACATCCTCGAAAGGCTTGTATTTTTCCAGTCAAAACCTTTCGAAGATACCTGAATAAGTGGGAATTTGCCTTAGCGGCTAAGGGGGTGCAATGTCTGGAAAGTACTAAGGTGGGCGCTCATTGAGTTCCCACCTAGGTCATATGTCGTGGGGGACAAATTATATCTTTTCTCTACCTCTATACACAAATTATATTTTTTCAAACCTACCATTTTTGGTAGGTTTGTTTGTTGATCGAGTCGTCCCTGAAATCGGCGGAGATGTTTCGACAAGCTACATCGACGTTGAAACCTTTTGAAGCACGTAGGGCAATATATTTCCGATTTGCTCTTTTACATTCACCACTTCCTTGTTTTCTTTGAAAGCAACTAAGCCTTTGAAGCCAAGTCAAAGCCTAGCGGCTGATGCAGTAACGGCCTCTCTATCATAAACGCGATGGCCTTTTCAATATTGATGTTGCCTAGAGGACGCTGAATGCCTCCGATACGAGTGATTACCAAAATGGCAAGGACGTTTGCATCAATCTCATATTCCAGAGAAAAGTCTCTTTATTGGCAATTTCTATAGAAATAATCCCGTATATTGTATGGCGATAAATAGCACAGCAATGCAGATGTACTACTTGCATGATCTTAAGTAAGCTCATACTTATTCGATCAGACAAAGATAATAGAATGCTATATGGAGGTCAATAAAGTATATAATGTTGCTTTCTAAAATGCTAGATTTTAACGCGTCAATACTGCTTCATCGCGGCATACGTTATTAGTTCCTGTACGTGCTTTGGTGTTGTGCTTTAAATATATATAAATATGCACGCAAAGTTATTAACTCTCTACTAAAATATCGTGGCATACACTATTAATTCTGTATGTATTTTTAAATGGTGTTGCGATATAAATATATATCCATGCACTTGAAGCAATGCAATAATAAGTAGTAAATTCCATTAATTAATTTCTTAACCTTGAGTATCACGACCGATTAAAGCTTCTATAGTTGTAGAGTCCTATTCATCCGTTAATACAACACTGACTTAAAATATATATATATATATATATATACATACATACATATTGCTCCATGCAGAAAATGGCTTAGTTACGTATATGTATATATATATATATATATATATATATATATATATATATATATATATATATTGTTTGCGCACATGTATATGCATATAAAAATTTGTATATGTAGATAATTGCTTACTGGGTTTTTCGTTGCGGAAGAGGTATTTGGTCCCTTTTGACTTAAGATGCTTTTCAATTTCGTCCATATTTTTGTGGTACACGCCAGACATGTTAGTGGACAGATCGGTTCCACTCTTCCCTGATACGAGTTCACACGTAGCCTTGAACAGCTGCAGAATTTTCCAAACATATTACGGAATTATTTATTTTTACATCACCTTTCGCTATTGATACACAATTTCAACTGAAACAATTTGAACAAAAATGAAAACAAAACATATATATATATATATATATATATATATATTATGAATAAAGAGAGAGAGAAAAAGCATTAACACGAATTATTTTGAAAGCATATATAAACCTAGGGAATTGCTTATTTAAAATGTGCGAGCATATGCACTCTGAAATAGTAAAATGATCTGGTCTGGCGCAGCGTTAAATATGTAACAAACAGTGACTATATATATACATATAAATATATATATATATATATATATATATATATATATATATATATATATATATATATATATATATATATATATATATATATATATATATATATATATATATAAATATATATATGTATAACGAAACAGCAAACCTGCGTGAATATATACCGCGTATTTTATAACTGTATGTACTTATTTTAAGGTTTGGTAGTGCTTGGCAAGAAAATATTTCTTTTCTGATGGAAGGAGGCGGAAACGTCTTGTTTAGGAGTGATGATGAATTATATAAAATTAGCTATTAATGCCGATTATTTTCGTGGCGGAGTGATGGTGCTGCGTTACGTAGTGGCCGCCATATCGAAATTGAAGGCATGCATACTTGCTAGCATTTTGGTTTGCTTCAGCAAGGATGTATCGGAACGTTAAGTATATATTTCCCCTTCTTTGTTTGGGAAAAATTATTTTCTTGCCAAGTTCTACCAAACCTTAGAACATGTAGATACGGTTATGGTGTCCAGATAATCTCGTCTAATACTCTAGGGTATGGTCAGTCTCGGTGAGACTTTTGTTTGCCAATGGAAAGGTGGAGCAAAAATGTTTCGTGTAGGAGTAAGACATAAAGTTTTTTTTACGCTGTGATTATAGGTAGGCTGTCCGACATACGTTCATAAAATGAATAAATCACAGCTTAGAAAAGTTCGTCAAAATCATCCCCCTGTTCATTCGCTCCCTTTTTAAATTGGCAAAAATGATCTTCTCACCGAGATTGACGATTTCCTAGAGTTTCAGACAGGATTATCCGGACACCCTATATATATAAGGTAGACCATAATGGATCTAGAGAACGAACCTCTTTAGCTCTTTCAATGAACGCAAGTTCCTCATTTTTGCTCGCGAAAAGACTCTCGCCGCCCAATTCTTCGATGTGCTCCAGAATCGGCATCGAATCGATCACAACCTATGTGCGAACAAAGAAAGGTTTCCGGTAAGAATGAATGCTAAACCGAGTTTGAATGTGCCAAGCCGTCTCGTTTTGCTTTAATTTGAATTATAATTTTCTAAACTTCGATGTTACGCGAAATTTAATACAGTAGATCATCGTTCTAGTGTCCTTATAGCGGAAGCAATGACACCTCTTAAATGTATGTTAAGAAGAAGCCTAGTTGGCTTCCTCCTATCGTAACTCAGAACGAGCAAACTACGAACTAGTTGAGTTTGCAGTTTGTTCGGTCTAATGGTGCAAGTCGGTTCACGCTTGTAAATGAAGACAATTAGTTTATGAATGAGTTAGGCCTGACCAGCAACGGACATATTTTATGACGCTGGAAACACTCGTAAAAATAATAATGATCTTCTGATATCAAAGAAGGACGCGACCGTACGCACCTTGCCGTTAGCCAACTCGAGGACCGGGACAGTCCCGGCTGGGTTGAGCTCCATGAACCAATCCGGTTGACGCCGAAGGTTGATATTGACGATTTCGTGACTTTCCGGTTTGCAGCCACGACGAGTTGACGGACATACGGGGATGAACGGCATGAAGACCAATGCCAGAGTGCAAACGCGTTTGTTTGGTAGGCAAAAATAAATATACCGACGCAGAACGAGTATACAATGAAAGAAAAAACAATTGTTTAAAGAGTTTGTTAGATTTACATCGCATAGTTTGTATACCGGCGGATTTAGCCGCTGATGTCTGCAAATACAGGTAATGCGCAAAATAGACTACACTGCATATTATTTTTTTAGAAAAATGATTTGTTTTAATTTTAGTGTCTCCCGTAATTTCGGAGAAATATTTATTTTATTAATATATATATTTATATATATATATATATATATATATATATATTCAATTTCAAATCATTCACGGTCGGACCATGACATTTGGGTCCCTGCGAACGTGTGCACCATTACGGGGGGTCCAGTGTAGGGACCAGCCATTTCTGGAGGATTCCTCGAACCGAGGCCGCATTGCCCCGTTGCACATCCAGCGACAGACGCTGTCTGAGGAAATCACTTGCTCGCTTATCTTCGCTGGCTAGAATTAGCCGCTTCCCGACCTTCTGTAGCAAACTGCGAGTAGACGGACCCGGCGCGCCAAGGGTCTCGAAGGCAAGTGGGTGAAACTCGTACGGGTAACCGATGTTCTGGTACTTTCTAACCTTGCCTGCCTCGGCGAGATATATATATATATATATATATATATATATATATATTATTTTAATAATATATATATATATATATACGTACGCACAGTTTGTACATCTCTTTAATGGCGGCGCACAGTGGGTTGACATGATTCTAGAAGATTCAGAGCGGGGGGGGTATTGACTAACCAGCGTCTCGAAGGGTTAAAAGTCGCCACTTTTAACCATATATTTGTATATACCGAAGAGAGTACTGATAGCCAACTACATATATATATATATATATATATATATATATATATATATATATATATCGAAGTCTGTACCGATATATATATATATATATATATCGAAGTCTGTACCGATATATATATATATATATATATATCGAAGTCTGTACCGACAGACAACACGATTTCTAGGTTTCTTAAAGAGAGAGAGAGAGAGTATTTCTAGATCTGCATCTCTGATAACTCGTTATGAGTGCGATTGATTAAGAACAGTCAAGCATAGGCATCTATCTGCTATGCCGGTCTTTGAGGTGCTACAAGTCGACCATGGACTAAAGAACTCTTCCCCCGCGGGTTTCACGCTATGCTCATTTGTTCGTTGGCCCATGATTTGTGCGCGATCCCGTTCTCGCTCTACCTTGCCCGTGCCATCCTTACTGTCGCTTGAAAGCGCTCACCGCTTTCCGACGAACGCGCGAGTCGGAGGAAGCTACAAGTCACGTTAACAAATCATGCAGTTGTTGTTTTTGTTGCAGCTACTTGTGTTGCAATTGTCGCTGTTGCTTTTATGGTAGCAGTGCTCGGAAAGCCTTTTGTTTTTTTCTACATGCGACCATTTGCGGGTGTAGAAATGAAAACTCGAATCGCTTTCTGCGCTCGAACGGGCGGGTCGAGTTTGGCCTTTGCTGTTGCTGCTGCTGCCTGTGCTCAATCCTTCCATTATCGGAGAGCAGTGAGTCAGGCCAAGGCCTCAAGAGGTCGTCACGGCACCGTCCTTTTTTACTCTCGTTATACTCACTGCTGTGCTACGTATGCTGGCCAATAGTATGTGTGATCTCGGTGGCCCTCAAGTCATTGAGCAGCCGAGCTTACCTAGATCATCATAGTTGACTTTATAAATTATAGTTGATATTAATCTTTAGATATATATATATATATATATATATATATATATATATATATATATATATATATATTCATGACATTTACTATCACCTTGGTTAGGTACATTGCAAAGTTGCGCTAAAGTAAACATTGCAAATACGAAAACACATGAATTGCAAAACGCGTTACAATGTATATGTAGATAGAGCAATTCGTTACAAGAAGGGTGTAACTTTAAGTGGCATGTTCCAGTGGGGGTCGAAATGATGCTCTTGCAAGTCGAGACTCCGCCGCAAAGAAACGCTGGGTTAGCACTGCACCCAAACACGTTCGGCTAAAAATCAGCGTTAAGGCGTTATTCCCGGTACAGCGTGACCCAGGTATTGAATCGTTCACTGACGTGCTGACTGACACTGTGACATCGTCTGTCTGTGTACCGAGCCCGCGTCAACAGTGACCATGGTTTAGTACGAGCTGTACACTGCCTCTGCGCCCGTCTGCTGGCCAAACAATACCCGTGCATGATACTGTAGCTTATTCAAAAGCTGGTACAGACGAACTATCAAGACAGCGCGATGGCATATCTTAAGCGTCCGGAGGAGAAGCTACTGAAGCAGGCAATCAAGGAGACCCACAACTGGTTGAAACGGGTGAAGCCGTCATCTTGTTCCATAAACTCCGCCGTCTTGAATGAGTACTTCAGAGCAATGCAGCAAATGCAAATTCCATTTCTAACAGCGTTCCATCGTTCGATAGCGCATGGGACTAACTGCTTTTGTTTATGCGCTATGAGCTAGCAGCAGAGTTCTCGTTAGTGGAAGTATTATTCTCCCTGGAATAGCTTCAGCTAGCTGGCTCGGACCTAGTTTACAATGAACATCTGATAAACCATGGCTCTTTGCTGCACGAGTTTATTCAATGCTTGGCTCCGTCAGGGACATCTACCACGAACTTGAAGTGATGCACTGCTTATCTCCATACGAAAGGGAAAAGGTGATCCACAGATGCCGTCACCCTGGAGGGCGACTGCAAAGAAAAATTGCATTACAGACAGGGTTGGGCAAGCCTTGCGAGTGCCATTAAAGCTAGTGCTACAAACAGCAATGGTATGGTTCGAGATGAAGATTGTACCTGTTGTTTCCCATGAGATTCAAGTAACCTGGGAGGAACTTTCTGCGTCACAACTTGTGATGCTCGATCCTATAAAACCAGCATTTCTTAAACGTGTCTTGGGGCTGCAGATAGACTGAGACCTGCCCGGAACTACTTCGGCCCCTTGAGTAAATAAGGTGCAGAATGTCCGATAAGCAGTACTCTGTTGGGGTGAGCAGCAGGCCCTGTCTTAGCAACTGCAAACCGACACACAGCTTATCTAGCAACGTGTCTTTTTGGCATTTTGATTGGAGCGCTAAGACCTTCCCGTTTGCCCTCAGAGTGGGGAGCAAGCTTTCTCAATGCATTCTCAAAAGAAAAGGCACTCGTTCACATCGTCATACCGTAAAATAGCACAAAAAGTCGTGGAAAGAAGTAGAAGTGGAATACAAAAGCTCTTCTGAGCAATGTTGGCTTACAGGTTTTCTTAGAAGCTTGGCGCAGTACCTGAAGATTGACCAACACGGATTCAGGAGAGGCCGATTTCCTGTGTTAGCGGGCACCGTTCTTCTGAACAACACCGAAAAAAAAACGCTTCTCTACGCAGTGTTTGTAAACTGCATAGTATCCTTTGATATGGCATCGCGCGCAATTATGCTTGATAAGCAATGGTTAGTGGAGCGGGGACACGAACGTCTTCGGGCTTCTACAGGTAATACTTAGGTAGGGAAATGCCATTTTCGCTTGTGGGGCTGACCGGAGCATGTCTTTAGCGTGCAAGCATCAAGCGTCGACCGAGGCAATAATTTAAGTCTGCTCTCATTCTCGGTATTTGTAAGCGATTTACCGATGTCGATCTAGATACAACTCATGCACATAGATTACCAAGAACTCTACTTCTGCAGTCCAGTTTCCTCTAGAGCAATCCTCAGCAGCCCGGCCACGTTGCGGCTTACGTCGACCGCAATACTCTGGATTTTCTACACAGATAACGACGTTTCCTAAGCACATGGAAGAAAAGGTCTAGACTCATAATGGACTGCTATCCATTGTGATGGGGTGGCAGAGCCTCACAAAGTGTCGGTAGAGACAGCTGTTGATTTATTCGACTTGAAGATAACGCCAGCAGCCTCGTATAGAGAACAAGTCGTCTGACCTTATCCCACTGACGTGAATCTCAGAGCCCTTGGTGACCATAAAGCCAACGTTTAAAAAAATACGTATTAGTGTTGCGTCAATCCAGCCGTAATCGACTAGCCTATTTATCAGCATCAAATTCCTCTTCTTGTAAAGGACCTTTGAAGAATTTACAATCTTCAGAAATGCGCTCAACGAATGTCTCGTTAAGGGGACAGAAAATTAAGTCAAACGCCTGGAGGGGTTCACCCTGCAAAAATCAACTCTGTGTGTAGGTGTGTATTTTGTGTGAAACCACGCCACCTGTACTACATCTAAAGGCCTTCAAATGCTCCGCTGCTATATAAAATACGATGGTACTCCTAATATTAACGTATAACAGATGTGTGAACCAATCAACATTAAAACATACTATATATATATATATATATATATATAAATCTATGTGCACCTGGTGTGATTGTTGTTAGACTCCTTAGCGTAATTGTTTTGTATGATCCCGACACATCTGTTGAAAACTAATAGAATATTGGTATTCGATGGCGCCTGTGTGTCAAGAGCATCGGCGTTCGCTATGCAATCAGAATAGCTAATGTCTAGCTGTCCTTACGACAGGATAGCAGAGACAGAACAAGACACAGTCTTTGTTGTTCGCGCCTAGTCAACTAGCCACCAATAGAGGCAAAAACAGCTGGCGCGGCATACGTGGGCGTTAACGGCCGAAACAGCAGATGTGAGACGATCTCTACCTAACACTTGGGCTTTCCTTGTCTTGCTTTTCCGCTTGAAATTTGTCCTACAAGCAATCTTGGTAAAAGTCGTGGTAGTAATAATAATAATTGACTTGAATTGATGTATTGTTTATTAACCAATATTTGGTTTACGCACATATGTGCTACAGCTCTCCTAAGTAACTTTCATCAGCGATATTGCTTTTGTACACTGTTGATACAGATCACATAATTTTCCGCATAGGTTGCTTTCACACTTGGTTGATATCTCATGCCACCAATTTCGTATACATATCTTTATACGAAATATATGCATTGCAAACCCCAGTAACGAAATATTTGTTTCTACAACGTGGGCTCTTCCAGTAGTTTGTAGTCATTGCTCTAGTCTCATAAAAACGCCAATCAACATCCGAAAATTTATACTCCCATTCGGCAAGATGATTCTCAAAGGCTTCCGTTTTCGGTAAAGCATAAGTTGCCCTGAGCTCCTTTACAAAAAGTGGTGTCGAGGCCAACAGATACACAATACGATTGCGGCTAGTGCGGTGGACTACTAGCACTCTTGTTAGGAAGCTGGCTTTTTTTTGTCAAGTACTTCCAGATTTACTTTTGATAGGTGGGGCCATATGACCTGTATCCCGTAAGCAACGGTCGGCGCAATCTTTAAATTAAAAAGTTTGAGAGCGACATCTAGCGACAACCGATGAGGCTCTGGGATATTATATAACGATAAAATGCCCTTACGAGCTCTTACCTCGATATGTTTAGTAACATTTAAACCCTGCGTTGAAAAGATTACTCCAAGATAAGAAAAATGTTGAACAAAATCTATTGGTGCTGAGCTCAAGCGCAATTCGTCTTTTTCTGCGAGCCTACCTCCGCGGCGAAGTTTCATTGCTTTCGTTTTTGCTACGTTTATCACTAGAGCATTTAGGTGAACAAACTTTTGGAGTGAGGCAAGCGATTGCTGCAGATGAAATCGACTCCGGGAGTAGAGGACGAGGTCATCAGCATACATGAGTGTACTCGTACTAACTTGCGGGTGTCGACACTAGATAATAATAATAATAATAATAATAATAATAATAATAATAATAATAATAATAATAATAATAATAATAATAATAATAATAATAATAATAATAATAATAATAATAATAATAATAATAATAATAATAATAATAATAATAATAATAGTCTAAGTATGTATGTGGGCAGGCCCCAGGCCCTCGTCTAACAAATTGGGTTCGCGGGCCTCGTCACCACCCTCCGTGGTAGCGATGAGGACAGACGAAGAACATAAGTTTTGACACGCGCGTCGACAAAGTAACGGCCTAATAAGGTGTTAAATGCCATACATATACGACACCATGCAGATATTCATAAATACACAACACACTTGGACCACATCAGGGATCCGGCGGTTCTGTTGATCTGACCATACAAGGGCATCATCAGGCAAAATGCCGATGCGCCACCTGAGTCGCGTTTCTACTGCCCACGAAAAAATAGTTTAGACATTGCAAATCATCTAGCTGAATTGAGCGTGAACTTAGCATTTTGTTATTTGCTAGCGCAGTGCAAATACTGCAGATACATGGTAGAGGCAACGGCTCACTTGTATAATGTATGTAACTGAGTAAACTATTTTTATAGCGGTGTTCAGGAACCGAAGCGTCCGCTCCAGATGATTGTCGATAACGTCGGTCTATAGTAGTACATACCCTCTCATCATTTTGATTATACATTTTTCGGCTTCATGTATGTTTTAGCGATCCCTATAATGGATTAAGCGATGTACGCATGCAACACAGTTGCGTCTGGTGCAATTTAATCGCCCTTACAAATTGTATCTTGCAAAGCGACTGATTATTTTTGCTGATTTTCGTACTTAAAGAGTTTGGATACGGCTTTCTTTCTAAAGAGTTTGGATACGATTTTTCACCCTAGAGTCGATCAGAAACCATCATAGTGCAACAGTTAGCGCCAAAAGAACTGATTTTCGTTCAGGAGGCCGTGGTTCCGTTGACGAAGCCATTTTTATGTAGACCGCCATGTTTTTACTTTAATTGAGGCAAAACGGTACTGGACTATGATCGGGCGCGACAACAAAGGTAAGTACACACACGTCAATCAAGAAATAACGTAAGCGCAACCCTCTTAACTGACTAAAAGACAGTTCTAATGTTTGCAAGTATATTCGACGTAATTACTTGAAAGTTTCCAGTGGTGTACACTAAAGTTCTGACGACCTTAGACTGAAGTTTGCGACATTATCTTGAAACATGTTGTCCATAAATGACGCAACGTTCCCTTTTTGCAAGTCTAGACACAAACAATACTTAAGGAGTTATCCACGCATCTAGTCACCCGTGCTGCGGACAGGATCATCACATACATCTAACGAAATTTGGGCGTAACAGGTCCGGTGCCACGTAGCTTTTCAAAGACTAAAACGAGTCTCAAACCTACTTGAGTCGGATAAATATAGTTTCCCTCAGAATCGGCCGATCTGTAACGGTTTCTCGGTCAGTTGTTGCAGATGTCACGCTTAATTATCATCTAGCGTTTTGCTACGCCGGAAATGTCACGGTTGTTGTCGACGTCTCGCCCTATGACAACTACTGTCAGGTTAGCAGCGGTATGTCGAAAAAATGACAGCCACTTCCGAGCCTCCGGAGTGGGGAGGAATCCGGGTTTAGTGGGCTTGTGAGTCCCACACCAGCCCATCATCCATCAGGCTTCGACGAACCGGTCACGCTGTCGTCACTTCATTTTGCCTGCCAGGTATAGATAGCATCTTCCCGCGTCCTGCAAGCGTCGGATGGGGCTATTAGGCGCCCTATTGTTATTGTTGCCGATTGGGTTGGTTGGCAGTCGGCCGTCTGAGAAGAGGCTCTGACAAGACCCAAAGACCACAGGCTTCGGCTTTATGTGGTCTGGCTGCCTTTGGAAGAATGTCGGTGCTCGCCTCTCATGCATTTCAAGGCATGAACAAAGCGGAAACAACAGAGACAACCTAGTATTGGCGAGAGTGAGCGAGACATATATATATATATATATATATATAGACGGGACAGAGGGAGATAAAACAAGGGAGAAGGATCCGGGTAATATATATATATATATATATATATATATAGAGAGAGAGAGAGAGAGAGAGAGGGGGGGGAGGAGACGGGGCCGTGTTAGAGCCTTATCATTGTGTTGTATCTATAAGCGCAGATTTGATTGTCTCGCCCTTTTGGCAAATTGGTACATGTCTGCGTGTGCGTTTGTTAAATTGCCCCGTTGAAAGATGGATAGACAAGCCGTAGACAGGGGTGGTGCGAAAGAACAATGGCAGAACAAGATAACCATGCCTAACTCTCTTACGGACCTGTCGTCCGTGGCGACCTGACACTCTCCTGTCGGTACACGTCTCGTGAAGGCGACGTTGAAAGCTGTCGTGACAAAGAAATGCCTCGCATTCATACCGGCCGCCTTTTCCCCTCTGCTGTGTTGAATCACTGGGAATTATATTGACCACTAGCTCTGTCCAGAAGCTGCTCTCCGGGGCAGAACAGTCTCGTGACTACGTGGCCTGACCGCACTGGTCATTAGGTTAGGTGACGGGGGCTAGTGCACTAGTCATTGTTGTCATCTACTGGGATGTCGCCGGTGCGATGCCCGTTGTTGATAATATTCTCTTTGAGCGATGCCTTTTGAGAAAAAGCGAGAAACCAGCAAGAGCGGGCATGTTGCTGCCACAGGGACTGTTGGGGAAGCCCTTGATATCCCTCAACAGACTATCGGTGCATTGAACATATGCCCACGGTGATTTCAAGCCCGTGGGAGACGGAGGGTCGTCTAGAATTAAACAAAACTTCCTTTATGTTTTTAACCAAAACTGTTCTATGCACGCAGTTTATGGACAATGGCAACGGAAAAACAATGTTGAGCGTCATCAGCATTATTGCCGTCATCATAACGGCAATAATGTTAATGCTATTATCGCTGGCATAATAAATGCAAAAATTTTTTTGCATTGATTTAAAATGCTACGCGTGTCCATGGATTATATTTTGGTGGGCCAACTCACCACTCAACTTAGTGTATAATATTTGTTTAGGTTTATCGACGGCGTTAGCTACAACTGTGCTGTTATTAGTTAAAACTGGCACAAACAACTCTGTGCCTCTTGTAAAGCCGTTTTCGTTGACCTTCCCAACTCGAAAGTGGACAAGAACGTGAGCACACAATATTGGACCTACTTAGACAGAATACCTACCTTATTCTCTAACTTTTAGAGCATCACACAATTGCACAATTTTCTGGTATTTCGAAATTAGTTAGAACATTTGTGCACCGGTAGCGGATTGCAAATCATTACCTTGTCTTTCTTCTAGTTAGAACAAGCGCAGCATTTAAACTTCTTCTTCTTCTGCAAAATTAGACATTGAACGTCCACGGGGATGAAGCGTAGGTCAACATGGTAGCACTTTGTAATTTAATGTAAAAGTTTAAATATACAATTTAATTATGTTGTATAATATGTGACAGATTGCCAACTTGTTGTGACAGATTGCCAACAACACCTTAATAAAACGTGATTGAATGATTGATTAGCCACAGACAACGTGCTGTTTAGCTGGTCTATCTTACGTTGGTATGTGAGGCAAGTTGCGAGTAATGTCGTTTGTGTGTGAACTCACGGTATTTTCTTGGCGAGCAGTGCTATGCGACAGCGTGCCGACCACGGACAGAAACGCATACTATATAGTCGAACGGATCCCTCCTTGATGGGAGCTGGTTTTGGGGCTCCTGTGCATACGAGAAGAACACATCGTTGGGATTTAGCGTTGGGATATATATATATATATATATATATATATATATATATATATATAAACTAAGTCTAAAGGACCTGTCAGGCGCATCGCCTCGACGGAGACGGTTAGGAATAGGCTTCAATACAGTGCATATCGTGCTTTTCCTAGGTGAGTTTAACTGTGTGTAGACTGAACTGTATCCCCGTCATGAATTTACGTGAGATTCGCAATTTACTTTTAATTCCCAACATTTAAATCAAAAAATAATTTTTATCAAACCATCCAGTGATTGTATAGTAACACAAACAAGTGGGTGAGTTTAGAAGCGATATACGAGTACATTAAGTAGTCAACAAATCAATTTGTAATTCGCTACCTGCCTGTGTTTTCTCCGTGCTATTCCTAATGCTTAGCGGACATATATATATATATACTATTGACAGAACAATTTTATTGACACATGATTTTAGGAACCATTATACTCCTCTGGGCGCAAAGCCGCTTTAAAGACGGGCCGAAGGTACTCCAACAGGATGGGGCACCCGTCTTCGCGAGGAGAACCGTGCAGGAGTGGTGCAAGAAGCCTGGACTTCAACTCTATAGAATTTGTTTAGGGGAGGAGGTTGAACTATGTTCGCGTTTTGAGTTCGCACGGCGGGCATGTGTGAAATCGTGTGTCCAATTAACTAAATGATTACTATGTTAGTATCTATTATCGTTACTAAAGAGCGTTACTCTTAAATGTGTTGCTGTAAAGATGGTCTACCCTGTATAAATGTAGGGATATATACGACAATGACCTTAGAATGAAAGGCACTCTTAGACTTGATTTAATAGAAGTCAATATCTATTGCAAGTATGAGCTCCCACCAAGCGAAATTTGGTCGTTTGTTGTGAGTCTGATAAAAGGGAATGGCCGACGAACCTTTGCAGATCCCCGTTTTTAGATTGTCGACCCATACATGATATCTCGTGCACTCAAGGGCTTAAAGTAACGCAGAAAACCATCTAGGGTCAGGACATGGGTAGAACCCAACTTTGTCGCTTAGTTTTACCCATTTTACGACCGGTAACGATAAATAGCCACAACAAGCTGCAAAGTTTATAAAAACTCCGTTGGCCGAGAGTGTTTTGACTGATGACGAGTTGCAGCAAATCGAGGTCAGAGGCCGCGTTCACGAGAAGCTTAGTGCATTCTATGGTATTGATTACAACCAATTACAAACGTTTTGCAGCGTTAAAAGATACTCTGTACTATATTTAACGCCGTTCTAAGATCTACTTAAATGCTTGAATTTGACGTCTCAAATATTGCGAAAATATCGGTGGAAATTACGTGGAAATATCTTATTGAGGTTGCCTTTTATGTGTAACTGTAATATTTTATATGCTGAATTGATCTGTGTTTTCTAGAACTCCTTTATGCTTTTTGAATGATTCTAGTATACTCACACAAGTTGTGTTGTATAACATGCTGCAACTATGAACGCATATATTAGGCGTATTAGAATGAAACTGGAATTGCTAGATTTATTTTTGAAATACCCATCATGCCTCTGAGAAGTTGGCTATGTTTAAGAAACATAAATCTATGTTTCTTAGAGAGAGAGAGAGTCTTATTGCTGCGGAAACTGTGCGAAAGATCTAAAGCGTGATCGGCAAGGAGAGCATTTAAAAAACTTCGTACTAGATTTTGGCTCGTCAAGACCGGTACGGCAACTTAGTTTTTTTTGTTAATCCCATTCTGGAAGGCCGACTTTGCTCGCGGAAGACCGCTTGCGCAAAACTGTGAAACAAAATCCCCGAGCGACTACGTGTGAAGCTAGCTATGGAGCCATGTGTGTGTCACACAATCATCTCCATTCGCCTTCTCACCCTTCCCAGGCCAGCCTCCCCAGAGAACGTCAAATAGACTAAAGTCCGTTCGCGCAAGATGTTGCTCTCTGTTTGGTGGAATAGGCATGGCATCGTCCACCTTGGTCGGCCTACCACCTATTCAGATGTCTGCAGATCTATCTACAGGGAAAAATGCACTTTACCAGATGTAGTAAAAACAGACGTGGATACATTTTTCGGGATGCGGAAAAGAGAGTCCTTTGGAATAGATAGTCTGGTCCAGAGTCTGAACCATGGGGGAAGATTGTGGCTAACATATGAGAGAATTTTTGAATTATTAAAATTAGCTAACTAATCTATTTTTAGATTAATTTTAAAGCTGAAAAAAATCCAGCTTCTTTATGTCCTTCTGTTCCTCAAAAACTGCTGGAGAAAGAATCGAGGTTGACCCTGTATAGCAAGTCATCTCATTAACTCGGTCTCTGTTTTTCTATCTTTCTTTCAACACTACAATGGACTGACTCTGAGACGAACGGGATAATTTACAATAGATCTGAACCTCTAGAGTCCTTCTGAACCTATTGGTTGAAGCACAGTCGTTCGGTATACGCGAAAGCCAGGGCGTGGTGCAGCGGCCGTAGGAAATATTTCAGCAAACGCTAACCGACGTTCACAATCACCAATGCCACATAGTCCGCGACGTGAACAACTTCTAAAAATATTGTTCATGCTTTGGTTTTGCTTATAGTGAAAATTCACGCGAAGTGCAAATCAAAGGTGCTTCTAAGGCAAAATTAAGCTGTCCTACAATAGCTCCACCCACATGAAGCACTTTTCCCCGACTATATCAAGACTGATTATTGAGATTACAACACACTTTACACAAATGTTTTCATTGGGGTATTTTCTGCGGGTCGCTCAAAGTGTGTGCCACATATATGAGGATTCTGTAGAAAAATTTGTTTGCAACCACAGTGTTTCGGCGCCTTTTTCGGCTAAACAAGCAACATTTGGATATAGTCTGTTTGCCGGGGAAACTAAAACATTCCTGTTCAGTAGTAACATATCCGAGCACTGAAAAGGGGCACTCCACTATTGTAGCCTTGCTGGCATGCATGACTGTTAACACAGGTTCCAGGGGGATAATCCTTAGGTCATCGGCTACAAAGTCGTTTACCCTTCGTGAGCAATCTTTAACTACTAGAAAAGCTATTCAATCCCTTCCATCCTCTGCCTCTGAAGGGTGTTCTTAGTGAACCTTCGCGCGAAGAGGTCCCGCGACCAGCTAATGAAGTCGTCCCGCCAGCGCACCCAACAAGCAATGAAGTGGTGAGTCAGAAAGCGCATTTTGAGACGTATCTCAATCCGCTACTTACCCTTACACAGCGCCCGTTCAGACATGATTAATGATCCTGAAGCGTTGCTGTGTTACGATAGGATGTAGGATTCGAAACAACTGTCGGGGGCAGTCCAAACTTTGCACGTCACCAAATGCACGTTGTCTATCTGTACAACCGACCCAAGTGGCCGCGATTTAGTGACCGCTGTCTAGGGCTCGTATTGGGGGGGGGTAACGACCGATGTTATCGGTCGAGTGTCGTCGTAGATTCGGCCCTCCCTTCAGCGTCGTTCGGGCTTTTCTCTGTCCTGTTTGCCTGCTGCACTTGCTGCTGTCCCTACGCCGTCGTCGTCGTGGGGGCGTGAGTTTGACGGAACGGACAAGAGTTTCAAAGGCAAGCTTCGCGCCAACTGGTCCTAGCTACGGATGCTGCCGTCTTGCGGCTGCCGAAGGTGCTGCCCCACAGGGCACAACATATCGAAAAAAAAGAGCTAAATTAAGTGCTTCGAGGAAAGAGAGAAAAATGGGAGAGCAAGAGGAAATATAGCGAGAGAGCTCCTCTCACGTTTTGAGAGCACCATCCGGTAGTCTGGTGGCGGTGGCGGTGGTGGTGGTGGTGATGGTGTTTGTGGCCGAACTGCCGTAGAGAGTCTTCTACTGAGGTGAGGCGAGGGCGTGCAGTCAGTTAGTCACTCATTTGGCCGGCCGTGCAGGCGATCGGCCTGTCTCTGTGGTAGGTCGGGTTTGTCGGGCGAGGCCGAGGCAAACATCATCTCGCAAACATCATAGCAGCTGGTGCTGCTAGTAACCTCACCAGACCGCACGCCAATACTATCAGCTAATGCAGGTCTTGCTGTGTTACTTAGCTGTGTGGTTCCGTTGTTGCCGTAGCAGCTATTCTTGTCGCCACCAAAGCGATACCACCCGCTTTCTGCCGCGCTGCCGACGGCATCATCTGCGTCAGCCAAAGCACGACGCACGACCTCACATGGGTAGAACGCGTGCTTGCCCGGCGGCCCGCCCGCCCGCGCTAGAACAAACTACAAGGCGACGAAACACGACGAATCGAATCGAAAGAACTCCGCCGTAGAGACCCAGCGAGAGAGAGAGAGATAGGGGGAAAGAGCGGAAAGTCATCTTTAAGAAAACGCACCAGCGTGAAATTGTAGAGGGTCGCGCCGTAGCAAATGAAAAGTGAGCAGCTGAGGCGTAGCGGCGTTCTTTTGCCGCCCGCAACAGCAGAAGCAGCAGCCGCTACCGCCGCCGTCGCCGCCGCTGGCGCAAGGACGCGCACGGCAAATATGTCAGCTGTGTATGTAAGGCTAGTATTTCCGGCGCCTCTTTCTCTAGGTGGGCGGCGTTGCTCACGGAAGCGTGTCTACGACAACGACAATGTCTACGACGACGACGACTACAACGACGACGAAAAATGCACTGATCAATTATTTATCGTCTTCAGTGCTTCCCGACTAACGGTGGCGTGGTTTGACTTTCCGTGAATTGCGATGAACTCAAATGTACGTTCGAAAGCACAATCACAACCACTGACAAATAAACAATCAGATCTGTCGAAGGCGACGTGGCTATCGGTCGATGCTCTATGCGGGGCAGACCTACAATTCAATAAATCAATTCTTTCGATGTCTGCCGACGGGCCGACAAACAAAGGATCGGTGGTAAATAAATGAGGTTGTGTCACCATCATATTGTAGTCATACCCGGTCAGTTTCATAAGCTTGGTGTCAACTGGATCACAGGAGGGTGTGTTGCCCCACAAATGTTAAGATGTGTATCCCTTCCCTTGGCTCTGGTGTTCACATGGTTCAAATCGCCAAAGTAGAGAGTCTCTATCTCCTGATGCTGGTGAACGGGAACTGCTGTTAGCTTACGCAAAAAAAGTATGGCCAACGTGATTGCTCTACCAGCGTTTGCTTTGCCAATTGAAGAATCTTCCTTCAAACGGAAAGAAAGCCACATGCTAGATAGACGATCAAGAATTGGTTTTACTAATTACTGACAGGCTGACAGAGCCGCCAATGATGCTTTTTACTGCCCCATCAGAAATATGTCTTTTCTGCGAAGATGCCCTGGAAGACAGCCCAGAACACACACTTCTTAAGTGCCAGGCATGGGAAGCAGGCAGAACCGGAGCGATTAGACACATTCGCGAGAAATGGTCCAAAGCGGGAATAACCCACCCTGAAGTTCAAGACCCTCCACGAAACTGTTTGAAATGTTTCTTGGAGTACATCCTGGGTTCGGCCCAAGCATGGGAACTGGGAGCGGAAATAGCACAGGAGGTGCTAAAAACAAAGCACATAAGATGCATGGAAAGGCAGAATCCTTTTGAGGCCAGCACGGCTGAAGAAAGCGCAACTTTGAATCCAACGGGGATGCAAGGGCTGGGACAAAGTGCGCCTGACAGGTGGGGGAACCCGTGAGCGACCCCGGCCAATTGATCCGATAGGGCACTCGCCACTTCTCCTGATGGCTCATAGCACTGTTCTATGGAGACCTGGGCCATCAGAGAGTGAAGCTTAAGGGGGGAGGTGCGTTTAGTTGGTATGGGTCTCAGCGGCGTAACATCCATTTACTGGGGTCGAGTCCCACACAGCTCGAGATGGAACCCGAATTTTCCTACTCGTAGCAGTAGTGCGTAACTGCATTTAACCCTTCTCCGCAAAAAAAATACGCATTGCAAACATTCCCAAGCCTCAAATCCCCGAAGGCTCTTGATGAAGATACTAAAACATATGTTAATTACGATGTAAAACATCAATCAAGAGCGCCTTCATTTAGTTAAAGGCCTATTTTGTAGTGCAGTAAGTCTATCATGTCATTACAAATATATATATATATATATATATATATATATATATATATATATATATATATAATTCACACATCGATCTCTTAACATCCGTGCGATTCGCTAAGTAAACATAAAACACAATTTAATAACCCACCTGCTTTTGCGGTTTTGATCGATTTGACTGTCATTTGTGGTGAAACACTAAAATATTTATTTACACGGTCGTTATTTACAATCTTACAGATTTTTGCGTCTAGATGATCATGTCATTCCGATACTGTGTATAATACAATACAATTTCTCTCAGCATTGTATCCTACGAATTCTCGTCGGATAAAGAGTAGGTAAGTTCGGGTACAACGAGACTCTTGTGCAAGTGTATATAATATGTTATTTGTTTTAAAAATAAAACCATTACATATGGTAGTGTTTATAGTTCACACTCATACCAACATGTAGCAATGGAATTACAAGTTGTTATATGTCCTTTTACTTTGATTCGAGATCTCAGTGTCTTGCTAGTGACTTCCCAACTTAAGTTAAAAGGACATATAGCAACATGTAATTCCATCGCTACATATGGTAGTGTTTATTATTCACACTCATACCAACATGTAGCGATGGAATTACATGTTGTTAAATGTCCTTTTAACTTAAGTTGAGAAGTCACTATCAAGACACTGAGATCTCGAATCAAGTCGACATCAGTAATGAACTCGCCTGAGAGCGTATTGTGTGAATCATGAAATAACACATTTTGAAATAGATATAATCATCTAAATCTCAACACAGTATTAGCTTACTTCACGTATTTACTCGCATACAGCAGTTTGCAGAACTTTGCGTTCTTTATTGTATCCGTACAATTTCATCATCATATTTATTTCACTCATATTGAGTATGCATATAACAAAGATAATTATATAGATTATACAATTACACAGTCAGCTGCTCGCGGCATGTTATTCGGCAGAGAGGCAGTGCAGTAACCTCTTTGCAAGGGCCAGGCAGGCTGACGCATGAAACCCTATACACGCCTGAGAGCACAGTCGACAGATGTACTCGGTGTACTCCTCGTGGAAGCTCGTGTTTGAACAGACCAGGTTATGATTGTCAAGAACTATGTATATGGTATAGACGTGGCGATTGTCACATGCAAGACCAGAGGCAAGACCAGAGACTGAAAATATCCAGGTCTCCAACCTTTCGTCGGGCTTGTTCAACTTGATTTTCCCATTCCGAGATACAGCCTGTTAATGGTACTGTACGCGGCGTCTTCAACCTCAATCGAATTATCCCAACAGCCGGTGCACCTCTAGACATTAGGCACACAAAGCGGCTCCTTGCCCGCATTGACAGGCAAAGTACTCGCTTCATGTACATTGTAAAACACCTTTCAAGCAGCACAAAGTTTGCCCGTACATCCCGTAAAGACCATACATCAGCGTCGAAACAATCCTAAGGTATAAAAGTGCCACTGTCGTCGGGACGGACAGTCGCCGGACGTCGCCTACCACTCCATAAAGAGAGCTTAGGGTTGTGCGCACTGTCTCGACAATGTGAGCAGTGAAGGTCGTCCCAGTATATTGTATCCGTACAATTTAAACAAGCAAGTGAGCAAGCCTATCTTTAGAATATAAAACAAATATGCAGAGCAAAATTGGTTTAAAAACTTAGCCATTGGACCGTACTGAAATCTAGGTTAGGCTTCAAAAGTTTTGTTAAAAGTATGCCGTGGTTTACCCTATCAAGTGCTTTTAAAAACGAGTTCACGAGATCAACGAGTTATGTTGAAGTTGAATTACCCTCCGTTTTTGAAGAAATCGGCCATTACTGGACCGACCAACCGTTACCGTTGTAAGTAATTGCATGTTGCGCTACATTCAGCAAACCTTCATCTAAAATCTACTCTACTTAGTCAGGCTAATATATCATGAATGTACGCGACAGAGGGAGTTGAGGGAAGTGATGCCAACTGCCGGGCTGCAGCACCGGAACAGAAAGCTGAGTATTCTGGTTATGTTTGATGATTGCGCCGAGACAATACTTGTTGCGTCTACGGTCCTTTTGCTAAACTGTCCCAAATCATCAACACCTAAGGTACATCGTAGGAAGAAATAAGTTTTTCTTTGTATAAGGAGGCGATCTTCAACTTAAGAGGACCTTTGACATTGCAGCTATCTGCTATTATATCTCTTTAAATTAAAAATAAAGGTGTTTTCAAATATATCATATTCTGTTAGGATTGGCGATCTCATCTTTGTTGGACACACCATGCGATAGATTCGAAAACGTATTCATCTAAACAAATGGGGTTCCTTTCTATACAAAACGGTAGATGAAGTAAGTAAATTAAATGCGTTGGCAGGAAAACAGGTTGGAATCTTTTCTTGTGTAACCACCTTGGCATACACTAATCATATTGTTTAGTGTGTTCAGTGCATACAACTGCAGGGAAGACGGAGCACCGACTTCTTAGAGAGTTTGGTCCAACTTATATATATATATATATATATATATATATATCTCATTAGATTTTTTTACAGCAAAAACTTCTAAAAGTGATACTAATTAGGACCAGAGAAGATGTGACTAAGCGCGTTCAATAAAGGCTGAAATCGGATTCAGCAGACATTTGAACACCAAGGTCGCGACTTACAATTGATGTAGGTAGTGTGGCACCATTAACTGCATAGTCATAATCTAAATGTGCATGCTTTAAGTTAACGCATGTATGTGTAAATAACAGCATCTCATTCTCCGACGACGACGACGACAACAGCAACACCAGCGTACCACCACCAACAGCAACAACAACAACAACAATAACAATAACAGTACCACCAACACCACCAAATACTACTTCTACTCCGTTGGGCGATGCCTAGGTAGGTATTGGGACCCGACGACGACGCCGAAGAGTCTGCACATCGTTAGTAACCACACGGGCAAAAACCTAGTCGGGTGTCATTGCCGTATTCTACTTAGTGGGACCGGATCTTAAAGAACACAGGGCAGATCTCGCCACGGTTGCGTTGCTGCCGGCTGTGTGCGTCATTCATTGTGCGATGCAACACAAAAACAACACAGACAGGACGGCAGCAACAACAACAACAACAACAACAACAACAACAACGACGACGAAGAAGACAACAACAACAATGAGTTACAGTAACAGTAGCAAAACTAACAACAGCATCGTGAAGGAAGAATAATTGGTCAGTCGCTATTGCTAATGGTATCGCTGCACGTCATCCGGTTAAGTGCACACATACGGGGCGGCGTCATCGATGTCTTGACAATGCCTTTGCCACCTCCAAAAACATGCCACAGTAGCTTGTTTCGTCACTCGATGCGATGGCGAACCTGAAAAAGAGAGCAAAGGCACAGAGACAGGTCGATGATGGTTGGCGGCAGTTCTTTTTCGTCTAGACAGAAAAGCCTGCGCGTTTTTTTTGCACTGCCTACCGCTGACAACGTGCTAATAATATGAGGAGGAGATGAAGTAGTAAGATCATGCCCGAGGTCGGTGTAAGATTGCCTTAATGAAGCCCGCCAAAAATACCCATCGTCGAATTTCAGCTGGCGCCCGGTTCGTAAGCGTATGTGTATGTACTTAAGTCAAGTAAGTCATTATAATAATAACTGTAAAACCACTTAGCTTGATATAATAGTAACTGCAAACCCAAAGAGACATAGACGGCTTGCAGCAAAGATTAATCAAGGACAGCGAAAGCAGGCACACCGGACAGAAATTCGACAGGACACCAAGATGCCTGGTAGACAAGATCAGACGGAAACGCTAAACGTTGTGTTTAAAACGCGTCCGTGTTTCGGTTTCGGATTGAGTAGTCACCAACGAGATGAAGGATGCGACACTCTAGATCTTCAGGCAGGGCGCCACGCGCTGAAGCCATGCTAATGTTGTGACCTGAGTAAAAGATAGGTATTTTTAAGCGACAAACGTGGTTTGGTTAACGGAATTACGTTTTACAGCGCTTTTGATCTCGGTAAAAACAGATACAGTAACAAGCATGATTAAAAGTAGAAAATATTCACTCAAAACGGTAGGCTCATATACAATGAAAGTACATATCAAGCATATCAAACATATCGTGGATCAATTGATACATGCGTGTCGTCCAATCATCGCCGTCCATATATAGATATATACGGGTCTATCATAGCCGTATGTACTTACTTTAAGGTTTGGTTGAACTCGGCGCGAAATTCATTTTTCCCAATAGAACAGGGGGCGTAAACGTCATGTTTAGAAGTGAGAATGAGAGTTGTAAAAGTAGATATTCTGCTTTTTTCCTTCTACATATTTGTGCAAAATCCTACGTTTGCGGGATAACAAGTCAACGCATGAAGGAACCGGTCACGCCGGCGTATTTGGCAAATCTCACCAAAAAGCGTGGCTTGTCCAACATGATGCGTAAGGTCACTCCAGCCATGACTGCCTGAAAGATTAATACGCTTTCTGCACTAGCTAGACGCTGTGTATCAGGAACTTGGTGGTATTGAGCTGTCTATATTTACTGAATGTTTATATACTTTCCACTGGTTAGCGAGCTTGCTGATGTAGGAGCAATATTATAGCTACTATTTTATAGAGACCAAGCGTGTCCCATTATTACAATATGAATACCTATACCTGAACATATAAATAACAATGTTTTAAATAAAACACATTAAAATATCACATTGCGTCGGCTTCGTGGGAAGGCTGCAGCTTTGAGAACTAACATCTAGTCACCAGATTTACCGTCCATGGCTTCCACCTGAAGATCCGTGCGCGCGAGACGTTTTATGAGATTCCGTTGTGGCAACTCTGGAAATGTGATGCCTGTGATGTACATGCGTAAACTAGTTCTTTGTTAATAAAACTAATTGATTTAGAATTTACTATGGATGATGCTTTATATAAGATTCAAATATCAGCTTCCGATAAAACGGCTGTAATGATTTAATTTAATAATTTGTAAATATTCATTATAATAATCAATTAAAAACATTGTATTAGCCTTGTTCAAAGTAAAAGGTTCGAAACATCGAGTTCAAAGGTTGAATATGCCCCTTTGGGATAACGTAATGAGACGTCCAGGAGCTTGAATGGGATGTTCGGCGTGATTGTACCGATGGCAGAGGAGTGAAGCAGGCAGTTGAGTGTTCCGTTTAAGTGGCGCGGCAGTTCGTGAGAGGCGTTCCCATTGCAAAATTCACGGCAGGTGTTACCAGATTTCTAACTGCGGAAGGTGTTTAACTGGCCGATATTTATTGCCAGATGGTAGCCGTATACGGGGGAGGCTATGTATCTGACAAGTCAGCGAGGACGAATGCCCGTTTTAGTGAAGGCCGGGAGTGTAAACACGATAATCACGGCCGAACTCTTTGACAGGAAACTCTTTGACTCGGAAAACAGTGCACTCAGGCCTCTGATGATTACATTTGAATACAGACCGAAAATATACCCATAGTGACGTTTTGTTCCTTTTTATTAGTACACCGCTCATATTATAAAACATACCCTAGGCAAAGCTGTCCCCAAAGTAGAAGAATAAGTGCATCACCTCAATTTTATAGCGCGTATTTCATATTTTCATGTTATCTTCCTATCATTGTTTTTTTTAACGCTAACCCAAATTCCACTTGGCCTCGTTTCACCTAGCATTATTGATAAATTTCGCATCTCTGTAGTAACTTGAAAAACAATGTTGTTTTCCGGCTACTTACTATAAGAATACGAATTTTATGTGTTTCAGCGTTTCTCAAAGAGAAATATACTGAGAAGCATTTAGGAAGTCCCCGTTTCCATTGCGTACAACAGGAAACACTGCGTTTCCATTGCCTCTAACCTTCGATGTGTGCTATTTGAAAAAAAATGCTAATATGAAATTGTGCTCTAGGTCTCTTTCCAGATTAACAACATATTTTTGTATATAAAATAATGTGTGCAAAAATACACATAAATATAATTCATTTAAAAAAAACGCAACACATCTTATCAAATGATGTGTTGTCAAGCAAGAACACGAACCCACCTGCGTGCGGGTTTCATCGCACGTACGAGAAGACGTTGCCCCAACCCCCCTCGGGCCTTCATCAAGCAGTAAGTATAGTAGTACCTACGCGCTTGTCTAGACGGCCACCCTTCGTCGCGAGTCCACTTTGTCTGGCGCTCGTTTGCCGGAACCAATGTTATCCATCTCCTACTAGAGTAGAGATACGAGAACGGGGAACGGAGTGTCACTCGCGCTGTTGCAGCCTTCATCGGTTGCAGAATACGCCGCATCATAACCGGCCGCCTGCATCTGCAACATGCCCCCCCCCCCCCTAGTTGCCAGCAATCAGTAAGCGTCGTTCAGTGAGAGACTACTCTACTTCTTTGGGACCCTTCGGCCGAAAGGAAAAGAATGCCCGGCACGCGTCTGCTGCGTCGCGGTCGGCTATCGCACGAGCGAATACGGCTTGCTTACGAAGATACCTGGCTATCTAGCTACCTAGCTTGCATACAAACAAATCATTGTAGTGATGATAAGGCTCTCCTCGACCAGAGACGAATGGGCGGACTGACGGTTGAACGGTATGACAACGTGAGCTGTGTCGCACGTTGTATCATGTCGCACGTTGTAGTCGGTGTGTCTCGTCTAGTTTAGAACGAGCCACCCACCCGTCGAAGCAGTCGTGGCTGAGATAGAGTGGTGCTGCTTCTGCACCACCGCTGTTGTGCACTGTTGTCTACCTAACACGGCCGGCCTGCGAAACTCTCTACCTTCCTCCCTCCTTTCTTCCCTACGTGACCACCACAGCTGTCGCCTGTCATCGTCGTCCGAACACTGCCGAAGCACTGCTGTGCAGGTATATTATAGCATCTGCGTCGCACTCTTGATCAGTCGCACGAACATTCGAACCATTACTACTACAACACTAGCCGCATAGACAGGTAGACAGGTGTGACAATATATGCGACAGGATCACACAATAGTATATGCGGTCGATACATATACAAAGGCCAGCAGACGTATATATATACATCTGTATATATATATATATATATAGCTCGGAAACTCGGTGCCGAACGCCTACCTGTACACGCGCACAGCACACGGCGGTCTGGACATCCCTTGCCTCCAAACATTCATTCCCAGACTCCGCCTCTCCCGCCTGACAGCACTACAACACTCCACGCACCTTGGGGTCCAATGGATGCTAACCACCGAGCACTTTAAAAAAGATCTTGCAAAAACAAGACTTCTTTGCGAGCGCTTGGGAACCTCCATTGAGACCGATACACAAGAGACCGATTACTGGTCTCAACAACTACACAATACGTTCGATGGGGCACATTTTAAAAAAGCACACGAAACGCCCTTTGTACATTACTGGATTAAGGGTATGCCCTACCTATCTGGTAAGGAGTATTTAAACCTACTAAAGCTCAGGATCAACGCACTACCAACGCGTGCCAGATTGGCCGGGGGACGCCCGGGCTACAACAAACGTTGTAGGCACGGGTGTCATGCGCCTGAGACGTTGGCTCATGTCGCTCAGATGTGCGATACAACACACAAACAAACCATAAAGAGACATGACGACGTCTGTGATCGCGTGGCGCGTCTTCTCCGCGAAAGGGGTCATGAGGTGGTTCGTGAGCGAGTATTTCGTCGACCGAGCGCACCGGGTCTAAAGCCCGACCTCGTAATAACAACACCTACCGAGGTCTGGGTTTTAGATGCCGAGGTTTGCGGCCCGAACCGGGACCTGGCAAAAACACGGCAAGACAAGATCGCCAAATATGACGTCCAGTTCCTAAGAGCGGCGCTTTCCGACCCGCAAAAACCTCGCAGATTCGGATCCATCGCTATCTCTATGAGTGGTGTATGGGACTCCGAATCTGCGGGGACGCTCTTGGGACTCGGCGTCACGAAGAGGAATCTTATGGATCTCACCGTTTTAACTTTGCAAGGAACCTTGAGGATATACCGCTCGCACCGGGTCCATAAGAGCGGGGGCTACCATCAAGCAAAAACACGGACAACTGACTCTTAACTTCACGTAACACTTTTTTATTACCATTTTTATTAAGGCGAGCACTGCCGAGTGTGCAAACGTATTGTAAATGTTTAATAAATCATCACAATATTTTCTATATATATATATATATATATTTATATACATCCCCCTGTTTATCAATATATCTTCACGCACCCAGTCGGACACTCTCCGACTGGGTGCGTACCACTTTTCACCCTTCGCATTCGAGACGCTGGGTGGCCCTGGGCCTCTCACTACCACGCTAATTTCCCAGGTCGGCGACGCTTTACAGCAGGCTACGATGGACAAGAGGGCGGGCACTTTCTTCTGTCAACGGCTTTCCCCAGAGATTCAGAGAGGTAACGCGATTTCGGTGCTCGGAACTATGAAAGACTGGATGGACCCGCGTCTTCGCGTCAGGGGTCGGGCAAGACTCCCACTCGGACACGAGTGATAGATGAGGAGTGAACCATCGGTGCCGTGGATTTAAACATTCACATGTATATATTAAATTCCTAAATAAAATAAAAAAACTTCAAAAAAAATGTTAACAATTGGCGTCAGCTGATATCAATCAATTCAGTTTATTCACCATATCATTGGTAGTTACAAGTGGTTTGCATGTCTTATAATTCACTGTTACAACTAAGCAGGTATTTCACACGTTCCTGCAGTGATTGTGCGTCGATTGACGCGCATCGGGTCAAGTAGGTAGGTATCGGGTCAAAAAGGTAGCGGTTGATGTTACATTCTCCACAAAATTTGCACACACATTCGTCAATTTCATAACACGCTCCTTTCAGACATATATAATGGTGATAACCATGCCAGGTTATCCTACACAACAGTGTCCGATTTGTTTGTAGAGCCTTTTTCCACTTATCTGTGGAAAACGCTGGTCTTAATTAATATTCCTTTCTTCTCCAAACACTAGGTATTGGCCCAAGGCATCCGCACTGAATGGTATTCCGTCAGATATGAGGTCCTCCGTAAAGGTTCTCTCTCGACACAGTTCTAACGCTAGTGTTGCCGATGCATTCCTAGGTAGTCCAAGTGCACGTTGTATAAAGCAGTTCTTAACTCGGTCGATGTTTTTGAGGTCTGTCAGCTTAAGGTGAGGCGCAATCACTTGTAAGCTATATCGAACTATTAGTGCAATTTTTATTCTAAAAAGTTGACGGCGATTTTCAGATCAGTGTCACGAAGTTCTCCAATAAGCATCGTAGCTGCCTTCTATGTGCCTTCCAAACGAGAGTCTTGAAGTTAGCGTCACTCCCAAACATGGGAAGTAACTTACTAACTCTACAGGGGCGCCGTTTATCTTTATACGGCGATCTGCGGTAGCATATGCTCCTCCGCGACTGAAACGTAGGATCTTTGTCTAGTTTATATTTATTGTCAGTCTATTCTCATTGCACCACTTTGCCGATTCGCTGATGTAAAACTGTAAGTGGTCTCGGGATTTTGCGAGAACGACCAGGTCATCAACATAGAATGCATGTGGTGCTTTTACTTTTCGTAGAATTTCGTCAGCTGATATGAACTGGTCATACTGAAAATCCTCTTCCGTACGAGCGGAAATGTCGTCAACAAAGATTTTTCTAAATGTCATCGAGTGCGTGTTCGGGTACCAACAAAAGCGGGACGCCAACAAAAATTAGCGTCGTTGCTGTCATACTAAACAAAACGGCACGTGCAACGCCACGGTGAAGGACAGATCCATCCTTGAGGGCGCATCCATTACTCCATTTAATGCACATCGTATCATTACGCAAAAGATATACATCCACAAGCACAAAAGCTGTTGCCATCTTTTTTTTGTGTATATCTTAGGTTTGTCTACAAGCCTATGGGGCGTCACCATGCGTATCCGTGTGGGCATTCCTAGCTGGGCCAGTTGGGTCATCTACGTCGACATGCAATTGGGTCGCTAGCGAGATCACGTTTTGTTCTTTCGTCGATCGTGTAGGATGTTTGTGAGCAGCCTTTATCGTGCCGACGTCGTCGAAACATGTTGAAGATGTTGCGCAACAACCGATGATGATGAGAGGATAGAGCAGCTTAGCGTCAGGCATTATGGTTCTAATGGCGGCAAACTCGAAAGGCGGCGTTTTCCCATCGGGCGAAATACAAACCACCACCTCCTCTTATTTCTCGCCTATTCATATAGGCTAACGATAGAAATCATAGATTAGTTCTTTGTTGTTGCCGTCCGTCCGACCAGCCGAAAACGATGACGACGAGGCAAACGGCTGCAAGTGAAAGGTCTGCAGTGACAGGCCACGGCTTTCAAGCGCGATCAGCAACAACAACAACAACAACGGCAACAACACCACCGACCGCAGCAACAACAGCGACAACGGCAACAACACCACCACCACCAACAACAACAACAATATCAACAATAACGCCAACCTCAACCAGAACAACAACAGCAGCAGCAATCACGACAGCGGCTGACACATAGGCCCCGGGCACATTCGCTCGTTCTTTCCTTGTTTCTCGCCTGTCCTGCTGTCAATCTTCGAGCCGACGGCCACCGCCGGCCGACATTACTGTGATCAATTTACACCCATTGTAACCAGCAATCTGACGTGTCAGCCTCTTCCCGGCCGAATGTGTGGCTTCTCTATGCGGCCACACCAGCTGTCAATGATGTGCAGCGGCGATCGCCGTGTTCGTAGGCCACTTGTAGGCACGCCGCCACAACAGTGAGGTTACGATGAGGGTAGAAAGGAAGGCCCAAGGAGGAAGCCTCAAGCGCGCGCACTCACGGGGACATCAACACACCGAAGCGCACGTTGTCCAGCTGAAGCGCATATACATATACATATGAGAAGCTTGAAGGGACGGCTGCCCATCTGCCGAGTTACTGAGACACGTGAGACTGTAACAAGCTTCTTCTTCTTCTTCTTCTAGCGTCGGCCTTCCAATGCTAGCTACTCCCGCAAGCGCGCTTGGGAAACTGGGCATCTCTAAGACCCCTACCTAACGTAACGCCTGACCTCAGAGCTTCATCTCTAATCTAACCCTTAGCAGCCGGAGTCGGAAGGATTTCTTCCGCCGGCTTTGTCTCCGGGGCCACCTCAATGGCAGTGCGTGATGTACAAAGCAGTGTGACATCCACCCAATTGCAGCACGTTGACACCCGAAGACAGCACGCTATGTCAATTAGCAGACAAATTATCTGACCCAGAGGCATTTTCGAGCTGGGTCATTCTAAGTGGCGTAAATATTGACGATGAAAGCGGTTTTCGAAAATGTTCCATTGAAGCTAGCCACCCCGTTCGGACGGTGATACTGCTGATGTTCGATAATGGCGTACATCTTTTTGAAATTACACTTTACATAAACGATTAATTAATTATTGCATAGTAGCATAAAAGTTATGTTTAATAACATTGAATCTGTTTTAAAAAGGCTTTGCGGATCATTTCCTTTTCTTTGGCAGGTACGCGACAGCCAAAACAAACTGACATCGAACAGGAAAACCGTACGGCTTAAGCTACTTTGTAACGCTAGCTATCAATAGTATTGACGCCCTAAGTACGGAATTTGTATTCTGCGGTGTGACGCACCCTTGTTAGCAGATTTAGACCACTTGTTAAAATATTTGTCAAAAACCTAAGAACATTATCAGCATCAACATGTTTGACGACATTTGTAAGGATTCTGGGCCACTACTTCTCCTGCAATTTTTTGAATAATAAATTAGTGATGATTAGTGGAAAATTGTATGCTTACTGTCGGCTTGCATAAAATAACCGCTACCTAAGATTTACCTTGAACTTCCAATGTATTATTTGATCGACATTGATGTCCACCTCTTTACTCTACGTATGGTCAAAACTAAAAGGTCAGCTCATGGCAAAAAACAGAATGTTCCAATAAAAATGAGACAATATTACTATTAGATCTTGCGACGAGCGAACATTTTTCGCCTGGTTCGACTTAATTATCTACTTTTCTCTACAAGCTTCTCGCAATCAGGTATGCACTTAAGACGGGCACGCTGACACCTCCGTTTAAAAATATCTTTCTGTTGCCTACACTAACATCAAGCGGTCTATTTCTTGCAAAAATAAGCGCGGAACTGTTTCAGAAATTCTAGCTTAACTACTGAAAAAAGGCAGCTTGTTTAGACAGCAAAGGTACAGGATTGATATATACGCGTCCTTCATTGGTTTATTCTGCGCTATAGATAAGGAAGACAGGGCTTAATACACTTCAAAAGATCCGATGCTCGATGTCAAGATGCATCATGGCGCATTTGTGACCCATATTAATTACAGTACACATCAAAAGACAAGGCTTAACAATATACCCATAGACTCCTCCCGAACAACACCATCACGTAACACACTAATGTGATGAAAGCATGAAAGCAAAATCTAATAATTTCATCCCCACCCCCTCAATCTAAAAGGAAGATAATTTTCACGAGTGAACAGGATTAGTGCTGGAGTCCCACATTATCTCATTGCACCTCGGGTTAGCACCAAACGTCTGCACCCCCTTATGAACGAAAGAAGAGAATGAAGTCTAGTACTTAAACTCCTTTTATGTTTAACTACTAAACTGTGCGCACTGTATCCCGCATCCCATTTTGATGTTTCATATGATTATTTTTATGCACTTCATATAACGTCTGATCCAATTGCGGCGTATGCGCATCTAAAACAATAAATAGGAAGACACTAAGAGTAGTAAAACTTTTTCCAGACACTTGGCCTCAGTTGGCGGAGGGTTAAACTACGGAAGGTTATCTTTACAAGTTTCTGTCACGAACCGCGCAATTAGATCCACTTGACCCTTTGAAAAGGTTGTACGTTCTATTGATTGTATTGATCCGTTAAATTTGCGTTTTGCCCATCCGTCTTTCGAGCAATGGAGATATATATGCTGTCACAAGCAGCTCTGCGTCGAGCACCGGGCCTTCCGGAACAAAACCTCAAAATAGAGTAATGGCATAGCATGGCAAACACAACGTTAGCGCGCGTTGGTGAACGCGATCTCAGCGGTTTAGAGGTGCGAAAATATTGCATATATCATCGCCAGCTTTGACACGCCGACACTGGAATTTTGTGCGAATTTACATACCACATATTTAAGTCATGGTCTTGCAGCGGCAGCCGTGCGCGACGAACTGTCCAGCCCTGCTCTGTAAACATTTTTCAAACTCTGATTTCTCAAAGACTGCGGTCCGACCCAGACTACGGCCAAGTGACTGACCTTCCCCGGCCTCCTTTCTCTGTGAGTGTTTCGAGGGGCACGCAAAATGTATGGGATGACGAGAAAACGACGTGAATGTTACATCTTAATTAAGCGCTTCTACGCTATCGTATTGCACTCAAGTAGAGACCACTTCTTGCGGTTGGTTGTTTTTTGTCGAGTCGACAACTCTAAATCGATAATTATCGAAATAGCTTTATTGCTTGTAGTATGTGTGTACGTGTAGGATGTCATCCAAAGTAGCTGTCTGCTTAGGAAAAAAATGCCGTTGCGCTAAATCAATTTTCGAAATTTAAACTTTCAAAGAAGCCGCAAACAGGAAACAAATTAATTACAATATGATTTTTTGGCATTTTGGTTCTCGACTGTGAAGCTTCAATATCTTTGGAGAGAGGCGCTTAAGATAGATAACAGCACGCTTCTGTTATTTCCAGTCTTCAACAAAATTGCAATTACTCTGTAGCCACTTGATTCTAAGCGACGCAAACATCCCATTGCTTAAAAAAAAACGGAAAGAAACTAGCTTTTGAATTTAAAAGAGTGTTGACACCTAGGGATGCTAGTGTTGATTTCAAAGCAATGAGTTAGCAACTAAGCACGTTTAAGTTAAACAATCGCATTTACTTTGTTACATAGCTGATAACGAAAGCCGAGAATTGCACACAAGTGTCACGGTTCGTCAAACATCTTCATTGCAAGCGCTTTAAGTATATGTTTTAAACACATCCTTAATCAGTTGTCTCACTTCTCTTAAAGAAGGGAGGGAACAGTGCACACATATTTGGAAGGTACTAGGTTTCTAGCAGATCGCACTTAAGTCTCAGAGTCGCTGACCACAAGACGGCAAACCATGGTAGGTCTCTACAACGTAACGTCCGCTATTGTAGTGTTGTAAGGCAGTCTGCTCGCTAAGTAAAACGCTATTGAGTGCACGGAGCAGTGTATGTTGCCGACGTTACTGGCTAAATGTTTGGTCTGATCAAGTGTACATATATTTATGCTCCTTGAAAGTGTGGTAATAATATACTAATGTTCGTCAATATAACTAACCTCAATCGATTGAGTACGTAGAGATAAACTACCGAATTGTTGTAGTTTCATGCGCAGCTCATTTCACAACAAGTAGTAAAAGCAGTCGTGCACGATGTGCCTTGTGGACACGTGGCGACTATCGCGAGCGACCTCATGCTACAGGTGACATAACTGCAAGTTATTCTCCAGATTTTGCGTCGTCCCATTATAATACTTTATAGCTACGAATTGTTTCCTGATGGGATCGGTACGTAGCTTTTTCAGTAGAAGTCTATTTACTTTGACAATAGGTGGGCACTCTGACAGTAAGTGCGTATGTGCAGCGGTTTTGGACATTTATTGGAAGGCACAAAACTCTCTACACATATAGTGGTAATAAAACACCGCTCGATAAAGTGAATACTTGCGGAGTTAGATGGTTCCACAGCTCGTCAAGACCATATAAGTCGTGGTGTTTTGTGACGGGCTTAAATAAGTTAGTGATCTAACTAAGCTCAAAGTCAGTGATAACTTGGATGCCTAGACTTCGTGTACACATGAGTGACGATAGCGTGACTATATTGATTGAGTAGTTATATCCAAGTGCTCAGGGTGCATTCGGGGCATAGAGTGGAAACTCAATGACGTATTGTTTTAAAGAATGTATAATCAGACCTATGCAAACACCCTTTCAATCAGCATGAATAGAAAAAAAAAGTTATTTTTCAGTTTATTATTTTTGTCAGCAGAGTCCCAATTCTCCGTCATCCTGAACAACTAAGCATACGCGAAACGCTGTGAGACGAAACCACGCCAGGAAATATCTACCTGGTGAATACCAGCCGGTCAGTAGTTCTCCACGTTGGTCTTCAAAACGTTTTTATGAACAGGCGTTGTAATACGAAGTCTAAAGCAAGAGGGGCCTGAGCATATCTCTCTCTCTCTCTCTCTCTCTCTCTCTATATATATATATATATATATATATATATACATATACATATAAAAGAGGCACGCTTGCCATGTTAGGCATGCTGCCAGGTGTCTAGCCAATCATACGATCTAAGAAACCTGAAGCTAAGTGAGCCTTCTAAGAGCGACCGATTAAGACTTTTGCAAGTTGTAAAAAAAGGAAATTTCTGTCGTCGACAAAACGTGCAGCCGTTAGGCTACATACCGATGCGCTTGCGCGCAAACAGGTGCCCGACTTCGTAGAGTGCGCAGGAAGGGCACTCACGAAGAAGTTTGTTCATTAACCTCGGCACTTGCTAAGCTTAACCGTTTTGACAGGCCAAGCTTAACCGCCTTGCCAAGTAAATTATAGTAAACGACTACTGTACGACACGGTGCATCACCAAATCAACCAGAACATCTGCCGAATGACCCGCACTACTCACCCAAGGCTTTCTAAGGTGGAGCATGTCGTCTCTAGTGCCACCAATGTCTACAAAATCGTGTCGATATTGAGAATGATCTCCAACCAACCTTCTCATTTGGGCAAATCAGCTGTCCGATTCAGGTAGTCAATTTTCAGCAGAACGATGCCATTTTCTCTTCAGGTGCTATGCACCGCAGTTTCATAATGTGAAAAAACACCAACGACCCATCCCTCTCGCTGAGTGTACAGCACCCATTCTTCGTCTGTAGTGAGTGGACATCGAATATCAGCCCGAGCATAGTGCATACCGTGGTGGTTTCAAAGATTGCTTGCTTTTGTTGCGGATATATTATCGCAAGCGCGTGCCGTGAAACTCCCTATCGTCGTAGTATGCACGTATGTATATATCGGTAGTTCATAAAAGTCGTCATGCTATGGTATGTAGGCTAATATTAGTCGTCGCAGCAGCAGCTGCTGCTGCTGCTGCAAAAGAAAAAGAAGATGAAGAACAAGAATAAAAAAAGAACGAGAAAAAGAAGACGATGACGTAGTATTGGTCGCAGGAGCTTTTAAATGGCCGTAACTCCTACAGGTAAATATGAGTCTGACCTGCTTGCCGCAGCTATGCGGTAGTTAGACGATGAGACAGACATACTGTTGTTAAAGATGGTGGTGGTGGTGGTCTATCCGAATCGCACAGTCAAGCAGACAGTTTTTAAGTAAGCTGGTATTGGCGTGGTGTGGTATGGCCGTATGAATGATGATGATGCTGCTGCTGCTGATGATGATGATGATTATAATGATAAGGCGCGGTGGCGGCAGCAGCAGCAGCAGCAATGGGTCGTTTTCAAGCGTGACATATCTGGACGGTGAGGTTAAGTACAAGATAGGCTATGGCGACGAGGTTTCTGAAGGCGGCGGTGGTGCTGATGATGATGATGATGATCACGAGGACAACATCAACAATGCAATAACAACAGCGAGGCAACAACAGCAACAACAACAGCAACAACAACAACAACAGCAACAGCAACAACAGCAACAACAACAACAACAACAACAACAACAACAACAACAACAACTACAACTACGACATCTGACCTCGTCAATCTGAGCACAGCGTTCTCCAGGTGGCATATCGCTACACCGGTGTGCACTCTCTGCGCGCACCCGCGCTGGCGTTACTGCGAACATTACAGCTACTGACTGACTTCTAGTACCACAACAACTACTAGTAAGTGCTTCTATGCTGATACTATCTTTCTCTCTCTCCCTCCCGTATATCTATATCGTCTCCGGACTGGACTCTTGCTCTTTCGTTCTCTCTCAATGCTTAGATAGATACACCAACGACCGCTGGCTAGCGACGACGACGACAACAACAACAACAAGAACAACAACAACCGCAACAACAACAAAAACAACAACAACAACTGCAACAACAACAGTAACTGCAACAACAACAACAGCAACCGCAACAACAACAACAACAACAAACACAACGACAACAACAACAACAACAACAACGGCAGCAAGGTCTGACCTCACAGTCACAATGTCGTTCGTTATTCGCCGGGTCGGTCTGTCGGACGGAGGCAGGCAGGCAGATCGCCAGACAGCCGTCGGCGAGCGAGTGGCGGCGGCGGCGAGCGACTATGTGCCATATTTATTTACTTTTTTTGTTGTTTATGAAGTAATTGTTTTTTTGACTGGTTGTACTAACGACAAACGACGGTCGTCGTCGTCGTCGTCGCCACGATGCGGCGACTTTTTACCGCAGGCGGGAGAGAAAGGCGGTCGCTCGTCTTGACTGAACGGAGAACCCCGCGACCGTTTTTTTGCCGCCGTGCTTTGGCCGTTCTCATGCCGCGTCAAGCGACTTCGTAGGCGCTGCTATCAGGCCTGGCCGACCGTCCGTATTCGAGTCCACAGCTGAGCTGGTGAATGACTGGACTACGCTCTCTCTCTCTCTCTCTCTCTATATATATATATATATATATATATATATATCTAACTCTCTATCATACACATATATACACATCTCTGTATATCCTCTCGTTCCGTCTCTTCTCTCTCTCTCTACTTTATCGCCCCCTCTCTGTATACTTAATTTGGTCATGCGTGCGCGCCGCACGCGAGCTAGGTACTAGCAAAAAAGGTATTCTTGACTCGCGGGATATGAAACGCACCGAGGCAAAATGGCACAGTCTTTGTATAGGGTCGTGTGTGGCTGACGGCTGTACGCTGTACCAACGCGCGACGGACGGAAGGAGGGAAGCGGAGAGAAAGGGAGCGACCGAAGAAGCAGCAGCAGCAGCAGCCTACAACGATGTGTAACAAAAAATCGTTTATAATGAGATAGGTAAGAGCTCTTTGAGGTGATACATATTTGGCTGGCTGGCTGTCTGTCTGAATAGGTCGACGCGTAGTGTATATATCTATATATGCTACCTGCAAAAGTCGACCAACGCCACACAGACAGACAGACAGATGTGTATCACCATAAATATCTTAACTATCTCGTTGGATACGATAATGATTCTATAGAGGCCGCCGCTTTCTCTCTACCGTGGTGGTTCTGCGTACATCCACTTCACACACATATATATATATATATATATATATATATATTTATATATTTATATATATATATATATATATATTTTTTTTTTTTTTACGAATATAAGTGGAGCGACAATTCCGTGTTCCCGTGTTAAACGTCAAGATCAAGGCGCTGCTTCAAGAAAGCCGCAGATATTTTGTCTCCTGTTTCTAGGTTTAGCTGCTCGCCGATCCTGTGGAGGATCTTGCGGGTAACGTCGCCTGGGCCGCCCAAAGTTTCGAACGCTATATATATATATATATATATATACACACATCCAGTGTCATCGTCGTCGTCGCCGTCGACGTCATTCGCAGCAGCAGCAACAACAACAAAAAATAATGGAGCGGAACGTCATCGGAGGCACCAGGAGCGTGGACCCGCCGGGTCAATCCGGATCTCGAGAAATGGAATAATTTGAGAATCTCGTGAAATGGACAAAGCTCCGGACTCTGCGTGCGTTTTGTGCAGGACCCGCAAGGTGAATGATGTTATCCACACCATCTTCCTCTGCCCAGCACTATAAAACGCACGTACGGGATACCCCGTGGTAGGTGCTTTAGCGTCCTAAGATACGGCAGTGACGGATCTAGTTGCCGCCATGTTTGAAGACGAGCGTAAACAGGATCAAGAAGTGAGCCTGGCGGAGAGAGTCCTATGGAGAAAGAACTAGCTGGCAACGGAAAAGGTGCGCCGACAACGTCAGCGAAAAGCGCCGGGGCCGGGCGGTCAACGTTAGCAGCCGCGAAGACACGGAGAGCATAGAAATCTACATAAAAACCCTCTATTTTCCACCGAAGTAAAGCGCAAGCTGTTGCCTTAAGAAATAGTTCTAACATACTTATCAATTGTAGTTGTTGTTGTAGTTGTTTTCCCCTGGGGGCAGAGTTATAAAACAGCCCGACATAAACTGAAGCACTCACAACCACCACTGCCTTCCGACCTAGCTCAGAGAGTTATCCGTGGGCAGTTTCCCTCGGACCCCCACCACTTAGACCGACCTTCAAAGCCAAGGAAGTAAACTTGTCTTCGATCACAATAGATGAAGTGAGAAGGGTAGCCAAGTCCGGCCGCAAAAGGCAGCGAGCACAGACGGCATTCCAGGAGAAGCCGTTAAAATGCCTATACAGAATCATCCTACTGTTTTTATGAAAATGGTAAAGACTATCTTGCGATCGGGCACATTCCCCGACTGCTGGAAAAGGCTCATCTTGTCCTGATTCCTAAAACCGCGTCTCCCAAAGTGACCCCTATCATTTTAGACCTATTAGCATTCTGCCTAGTCTTTCCAAGGCAGTCAAGCACTTCATACATATGCAGATGACGAAGGAATTGGACGACAAAAAGTGATCTCAGTGGACCAACACGGCTTTCGCCAGGCCACTCAACACATGTCGCAACTCAAGGTCTCTTAATCATAGCCGAAACCCAGAGAGATACTCGCTCAGAATCGAGATCGCACTACTTAGCAATCCTACTTAACATCAAAAACGCTTGTAACTCCCCTGACCTTAGAGGGACACAACATTGCCCTCTCCAGCGAAGCAAAATATTTGGGTATGCTCCTGGATACCGGCCTGACAGGCTCATGTGCAATCCGCGACAGTTTAGGCCACCAAATCTACCACAGAACTCAAGATTGCTGCCGCGCTCACAAGGTGCTTCCGATGATCGGAGTTAATTCCTGGCGACGGTAGTAGACAGCATTATGCTTTGCGCAGTCGTTGTTGAAATTATATAGGTGAAAAAGTGTACTTTAGAGTATATATGTGGTAAAGCTGACGTGAAAATATACGGGCTTGTTCGTGCACAACAACTTGTTTTTCCTTTACTAAATCATCACAATTGGTTAAATCTAATGCGTAGAGAGACTAGAACTGATATGAAAATCGGCTGGTATATATCTTTGCTACTATAGAATTCTTCAGCAGAGGCCCAGCACGCTCCTGCGATATATTTTTCATCGACCAAACAAGTAGGCCAAGAACTACAGGTACTAAAACGAGAACCACTGCTGCAACAAAAATATAAGCATAAACAGTCAATAACCGATACTTATAAGATTTCTAATGCACTATACATGCGTATATTGTCTTTTTTTAACGATGAATCAACGCTTTGTGTTTATAGAAGGGGTGGCGTTTAGGGCCTATTGGACGGGACTAAAATTAATAATTAGACGCGAGCTAGCAGCGAGTATGAAATTCGTGACTCGGCGGAGTAATAATGTAGACTATAACTGGACTGTATTCGACGCAAGGTATTTGATCTACTACGTATTTTTTATGAGCACAGTGCGTAGCCAGCCTCGTAGATCATCTTCTATCCATGAGCAACCTGCTAGGACGACAGCGTAGACAGGCTTTTTTCAAAACAAGATGGTCAAATACAGGCTTTCATGTACTGAGTCCATTTAAAAGTGAAGTTGTCGATTTCGATTTAAACTACCCTCCGCCAAGAATATCACCCCCGGATAAAGGATAACCGTTACATAAAAGATCCGTCATTCCGTAGCGGTCTCGTTATTACAGTAGTAACGCTATTTTGGGATGATATGTGTAACAATTCCATGCACTTCAGCCTTTGTGGGCATAAGCCCCAGGCGGCCTCACGTTTTCCAAAACACAGACTGTATCGTGCCTGAGCTTTTCAATCCTCACTCAGGTGTTTCGTATAGCCACACCTTCTGCATCTGGGCTGCAAAATGATCCATACTCTAACACTCAAAACATTGGGGTTCATGGGTTCTCGATTTAAGACGACGCTGTACCGTTTCAACCCTAACCGAACTTCAACTGGGAGAGACCCACTCGCAAAAGTTTATATATATATGAAGGAGACTCAGTCAGGCAGTTTAAGCCAGAACATGGCATAAACTTAAGTCATTTATCTGTCATCCGTCGACTGAAACAAGCTCAATTTTTGCCTCAAACGAAGTCCCCAGAGGCACATTGATTGATCTGGCTCTTACGATTCAGGTACAATAGAAGATAAATTCATTTTCAAATCTCTGATGTCGTCGGCCCATAATGCATTTCTCTTAATCTTTTATTCGATTCCGAATATCCTCCTATTGAGGAGGGACGGCATATATATATATATATATATATATATATATATATATATATATACAATTATTTTTTATTAAATGCAAGCTGTGATGGATGACTTTATGTCCAAACGTACCGACAAGACTAAAAATAATGCTAGGTTTCGTGAGTATATCACTAGTCTATAATCACCTATTTAAAATGACTCAGATCCGCGATATGCGACTAAAAGAATTAACAGCACTATTCTCAATAATGCATGTCAGGTCCTACGAAGATGGCATTGTGTCTGATTTTTTACACAGATGATCTCTTACATGTTATGGGCTATTTAGTACAAAGAACGAAATTAAAATAATTAAAAAAACAATTGGTTCTATTTCCGATTGATGGGCCACATATGATATGACAAAATGCGTTTCTAAATGCGCCATTGTGTGTCTGAAAGAGTACCACATTTGCACACTTGATGCGGATGAAATATCCAGAGTAAACAACTTTCGCAACCTTGGCATAACGGTAACACCGTAGCCGGATTTTCACATTCACATCACGCAAACTATTCAATTTACTAGTTTTATATGTAATATAATATTTCGTTGTCTTAATATCAAATGTCCAATGTTGTATGTCAGCTTTTATTATAGTATTGTGGTCCCCAAATTCATTTATTGTCCGGCGGCCGTATTGAAGATGCATATTGATGTAATTAAAAACGTTTAGATCAAATTCCTTCGACGTCTTGCATTGAAATGTAGGGTAGAGCGTAGCAGTCTTTATTTAGTACCTAACTCAGAACGGCACTTCAAAGTAGATTTTAAAATGTGCACACGAATCGCTAAATCTAATAGACTTTGCATATTTTTTTCATATTCACAACAACAATCTCCGCCGTACTCAAACCATATGATCGTAGATAATTGCGCGATCTGAACCGAATCAACGAAATGCTTTTGTGACTCATGGCGACACTGTTGAGAAACATGAACTCATGGTTTAATATTATAAGCTCTACCATTGCATATATGGTATATTGTCCTCTAAGACTCTTCTATTGTCGACATCGGCTGTGTGTAACGTTTATGCAACCAGCCGTGTTCTATCCGCGATTTTAAACCCTATCAAAGAGACCACATAAGAGCCACCTATTAATGAGACCACGATGTGCAAGATGCTCAATAATCAGTGCACTGTATGTAAGTATGTACGCATTTCTCTCACTATAATGTGATAGTTAGTGAGACGAGCACCTTGTCAACAGGTGGTCTTACGCCGCTAACGGTGGAGTTGTGTTAATATGCCAATGACTTAACCACTAAAATTGTTTACTCTGTGATTCTTTAAGTACTGAGACTTATTACAAACTCTCGTAGGCGCTGATTCAATTCAGCTTGTCGCTTACATTGAGATCACCCTTTCAGCTTCTATTCAGCGCAGAAATGTATCTCCCCAAGTTCTGGTAATAAGTCTCGAATCGCAACAGACTGAGTATCCGGTGTGCCAATGGCTGATCTACATTGACACCCAGAAGTTGGTCTTGAGCCGAGAAGGAACGTCCTCGAATCTCGCTGTCGTTTTCATTAGTAACATGAATGAGAAGCTAGTACGTAAATGCTGCTACAAGATTCGGGGTTCTATGTCACTTACTGAAGTGGATATATCGGTAGCTCATTTTTGCTCGAGTCGTGTATGGGAAAACATGTTCGAGGTAGAAATTTCGAAAAAGTCGGCTCTTCAGATAATATTTTTGTAATGTCAATCAGATTATATGTTGTCCAAAGGATGTGTAGTGCGCCTCAAGAAGGTCTAATCTCTAACCAGTGTCAGTCGCTTTACTTTCGAGTTTAATGTTAAAGTTGACTCTATAGAGTAAGTGACCCCTACTGCTCTCTTTAGTTTCGCCTTGCTAATAATTTTTGTTTGGTCGTCGGAAGCATCTTGCTCCACGTTGTCTATGTTGTTGAAATTCCACTTTTTATTTTCCTTGCTTGGCGTCAACTGATGTGTTACACCTAACCTACGAAGAATACCTCCCGGCATTTTGCTTGGTTTTTCATTTGTTCCGCGAGATCAGCTTCTACCGAGATAGACGATTAATCGACAACAATTATTCGGTGTCGATTAATTGACTATTAAACTAATTATTGCAGATTCATGGAGTCTATGTTGACCGACAGGTTGCTGGCGATAGCTATTAAACATGAGTGGAGTCATAGAGGATCACATTAGTCGTCCTGCTAGTACTGCTCAACTGTGTATGTCAGTGTGGTATTGTATCCACACAAGAGAGATATCTAGAAGGGAAAATATAATTTAATTAGCGCACCGTTTGGGACTTAAACCCATGACCTCCCGAATGTATGGCAATGACTGTGGCAGTAATCAAGGAAAGTTTCCTATTATTTTGTGAAATTGTTGAAGGATTTTCCCTGCTGATAACAAACGGTGGTAGATTGTCAGATTTGCAGTACTATGAACAGAATACAGTATATCACAAGTCACTACTGACGAATGAACACACGTTAAGCGGGATGACGATATGTATACTAAAACTTTCTTACAGCTCGCTCAAGCATCGACTTCTTTATGTAGTCAGTCTCCCTCTCGTGAGCAAGACACGGTCTTAAAGTAGGGCAGTCCTAGGTGTCTGGTTTGATACCAGAACGCTCCGGTTCTAAACGTCTTATTTCGTATCAGACCGCTCCAACAAGCGGTCGGACCAATTAATATTGAGACATTCACAACACAGTATCTTTTCAAATAAAACAGACGTAACAATTGTGTCTAAGTGAACGTTCAACCGCGTAGCAATCGCGTGTTGTTTGTTACCCAATAAAAAAAACCGTAATCCTCACGTTTACCCCCCCCCCCCCAGGGTTCGGTACTGTTTGCCAGTTCTTCGAGGCCGTACAATCAATGCTGGTCGCAAAAAACAGCTTACATCGCAGTAAAGCGCGAATTAAATGCGTTCCACAGAGCACACTAGAGCGGCCGCCGTATTCCATATCAATATCTTAATGTACTCATCACAGCCAGCATCACTACAACCGAAGTCGAAATGATCGCCGATAAATAACGATACGACTTCCACCGACTGCTGAGGGAGAGTTCTGATTGCTTATTGTACACGCTTGGTCCGAACATACGGTGTTTCTGCTATAAATATATTAAAATAGAATAAATAGATGACGACTCTAATGATCCTCTTCATGGTTGTGCTTTGTAGTCGTTGTACGCCCATGTGTTATCGCCTGTCCGAACGCCGGCCTACTGGCATGATACTAGGTGAGACATAATGTACCATGATTTTTTCAACTTAGATTCAATCTAAAGAATGGACGAGTACCGATAATCTGACATTAGTGATTCGTTACCATATATTCTACGTCTTATATTCCCCTGTAAATTGGTCATTACAACCGAAAAAGTGTTACTCTATAGTTAGACACGTTTTACTATTCTCATGAGTGGTTTACATTTGTAGAGAGGTTCACAGCCTATAAGCCGTCGAAGGCTAGCATAGAGTGTTTATATCACATATTTTCGTATCACTTTATTTATTTTCATTAGGATTACTGGATCGTGTTTGGCTGATATGAGAGTAATTCTATACCTAAATAGTACTGCTTAGCATTTTGTTTGAATATTGCAAAGAAGAGGTTACGCGCACATCTGGAAGGAGCTGCTTGTTCCAGCATGTGACACCGAGATTTGATATTGAGAAAATAAGAAGATTTATATAATTTACACATCTCACTAACTTTCTATTTGCAAGAACGATACCCGCAGCACGCATATATTGTGACGAAGTATGCACATCATGGCGCAATTCAAATCAGTCCTAACCGACCACGTCCAACAGCCACAGCGTACCCGCCAACGTGATTCAAATCAATCTTATCCGACCACGTCCAACGGCCACAGAGTTCGCGCCAAACCTCAACGTAACCACGCGCCAAACCCAACCGCTGGCCCTAACGTTCACCAGCCTATACATGCCTCAACCAGCCAGCGGAAAACGGCTACAGTTTTTCGCGCCGAAACCCCAACGTCCTAACCGTCTAAACAATCATCGGCCGACACCGGGAGAGGGTAACCGACCTAAGCCGCTCAATCCGAGTCAAACCTTAACTCAACCTGTAGTTCTATACGAAACAAACACAAATCGCTGTAAATTGCGACTGATTTGAGAGCAGAGTCTGGTACCTTTTAGGGTGCCAGCACGTAACCGATACCGCGTAACCAATAAATATACCGACGGAGGATGGCTGAAAAAGCAGTCTCTTCTTGGCCGTGCTACGCCGCAGACCTGCCCGTGTGTCGTCGTCCATAATCTCTAGGCCTCTCGTGTTGTACAATAGTTGCCATTCTACTGAGCCTACAGACTGGATTCACTCGGCGTAACAACCATTGTCATAATATTTTGCGCACTTACTTGGAATCACGCTGGAAAGAGAGTTGTCGTTACTCCCGCCATTCAAATACATCAAAACAATTCCACTTACTTTCTCTCGTCGTACAGAGTTCTATGTATATGACCGGCGAAATAACCTGCATACATAATCGAAATATTGCGCCAAAATGAAGTCTCTCTCACTCAGACAGCGCAGGTAGAGCGAGTGAACGAAGTGAATTTACCCCCGGTATAAATTGCCGGATAAAAGCTATCCGATCCCTTTTCGATATGGTGACGTGGTCTAGGGTTGGGCTAGTGCGCTAGTCATGGTTGTCATCTACCGGGGTGTCGCCGATTCGATCCCTATTGTTGATCGAATTTTCTTTGGGCGATGCTCATTGAGATTAGATGATAAACCATGCTGCCACAAGGGCTGTTGGGGAAACCCTAGATATCTCAACATGTCCGGCCCTCGGTGCATTGAAGATATACCATACGGTGAGTTCCAAGCCCGTAGGGGACGGAGGACGGCCTAGGCCTCTTTTCGTTGGCGCGTATCGTGGCCGTGTGCGTTCTCAGTGCGGGAATATTTGGCTTGACTAGTAGTACTGATTTCTTTACGAGCGTGTTTGATGTGTCGTATGATCAACGTAAGGCATCACCTGTTTACCGGTAAGTGAATTAAGTGAATAATTTGAATACGCGAGACAGAAGGAACGACGGCTGCTCGAAGTAGTAGAAGCCTCTAGATTGGTGCCTTGAGCAGTGAACTACCCGCTTCGGGATGGAGGTGCGCCCAATCGCTCATGAAAAAAGTCAAGAGTCCGAGCAGCTAAATTATAAGTACTTATAACGTCAAGAATTATAAGGAGTTCAATCACTCCCTTTATTGCCTGGAAGCCTGCGATTTCTTCAATGAAATTGTAACAAGGCGGATGGCTATATTTGTGGCATGTAGCCAGGCGTTCTCTCCTGTTCAACGGTAGGCGTGGTGAAGTTGAAAAACCAAACACCGGAAATTGAGTTGTATTTTTAATGATATATGAGGCGAGTGGTTTGTTTATCGGTGCGAGCGACGAACCCGCTTTATGAGCTAGTGAAACAACCCGTCCAAGACTGAAGATGCCGCGTACCGTACCCAAGGAATGTTTTATTTTGGGACAGAGTAGTTAGTCGGGCAGGACAGACGGGAAGTAGAGTATTTTACCAATTCATTGTGTTGCCCGTTCGTTCTGGTTCTGCAGGTGGCAGTCCCCATGCAAACACCAGTATATAGTGCATGGTTATCACTACCTGGTATGTTCAAAATTGGTCTTTCACGAGTGCGAATTGTGTACTTGTCGGGGTTCGGTCTGCAGAAGTGTACCAAGAACCATGCTGTGAAATAGGCAGCGCTAGGGGCATAAATTGTTGGACTCTTTTTCTCGCCGGAACGCAGATCTAGAGGCAAATGCTACGAAGAAAAGCCTATACATTCGAGAGGAGCAAACATAAGTATATTGAATTGATTCGTTAGCGTTTAAAAAATTATTTAGTTTCACGATGGCACGTTTTTATTCGTCGCACGTATTAGTTTTACGATGGCACGTTTTAATTCGTCGCACGTGATTTTTTTTTGGCAAAGTTATGCCATACCGCCAGCGACCACAAGGGATTCGATCACCGATTCCCCGGAGCCCTGTCTCTTCTAAAAAGTTCCACCTTGGCACCGTTCCTACCTACACACTCAATTTCCGGAAGGCTTTATCTTGAGAAGGCTCTAATCAATACGCTCGGTGTGTCCGGGATGGGATGGGACGGGTATGCTGCGTTATATAGACTGTAGGTTCGTATGCGTAGTCGTAGCTGCCGGCTGTTCCGCGAGGCTAGTGGCTATTTTCGGTGCAGATGACTGAAGATGCCAACTGAACTGTATGTACTGTGCCACATGAGAACGCGCTTCGCGGGGCACTTACAAGACCGCACCCCCCACCCATCAGCTTACCACGAGTCCAAACGCAACACACGTCGTCTTTCTTCCACACTGCGTCGTTAACCTCCGGGCCTGCCAGTTGGATCTCACCTCTTCTATCTTCTTCGTTGTTCTTAGTCCGCGGCGGCTGTCTATAGATGTAAGGTTTCGGCCCATATCCCTCTATGCTCTTATCCTTCATGTGTTCATAACTAACGTACGTTTTACACTCGGTCTGTGCCGTTGAAATACCTCTTGCTGCATATTATGTTATGTTGGTGCATATATGTACCCGCCCGGTCTGTCTACATACATCAATGAGAATGTCGTTTGGCCAAGACAGCCTAGACTATCCGCTGCCGGTCGCCTCTATCTTGCCACATTGGTGCATGGTGGAAAGGTAAAATTTCGATTAACGTGATAGCCATCACTGCATAGCTAAGGTGGTCACATTTACATAAAGCGTCGAAAGACTCAACCGCCACGGGTTTTCCGCCTTATTGAACGGCTCGTAACACTAATTGTTGGTTTATTTTACATAATTAAGTAAAAATGGTATTTCTATGTTTTAGACAAAATGAGATATTTGTGTGATTTAATATATATATATATATATATATATATATATATATATATATATATATATATATTGTAACAATCGAGGGCATTATTATTATTATCATTAGTATATGCGTCGACTTTCATAGAAGTGCACGATTACTTGTCGGATCGTAGTAGTACATAAGCTGGGCTGATAATAACGTTATGCGGTCTCTTTTTTCAGCGTTGGGATCCCTAACGTTTTGTGTGGCCATGGTACTGCAACTCAAACGTTTCTCACCTCCAGTCTTTGAAGACGGCTCTTGGTTGGCCAAACTTTTCACTCATCCACCGGCTCCTCGTATCAGTTTCCGTAAGTGTTTAGAGCATTAACAAGTATGAAAAGTGGAAGAGTGGACGAGAATAATTAAATTTCTCATTTACGGAGCTCGGGCCATGTGTATTTAAGGTAGTCTACCATCTAAGATTTGGAAAAAAATTATTTTAACTCTGTATTATAACTGTGGCCTCTAGTAAAATCCATAGCTTTGCTATTAGAACACCTAGAACGATGAGCGTGGACCGTTCGCGCACGTCTGCCTGCGTATTCAATGTATCTACCGCTTAAATGGCCACTTCAAGTGCTAAGGCCGAAAGTGCGCGCGGGACAGTTGCACCGTGTTCCAAATGTCCAGAATCCACTAGCCTGTTACAGGCAGCTGTCGGACTGTCCCTCGGCCAACATTTAACATCCACAGCCTTGCTTTCGCATCGCTTTGTAAGACGGACTCTATAAATAAAATTGTGCAACGGTGGAGCTCGAACCCGTGCACCTATGTGCCTGCTCTTTCGCTCGCAAGGCGCATGCGAATGCACTACGCCCGGTGGCCCGCGTGCACCATGCTTAGGGCATTTGTAGCCAGACGGAAGGCTGTGCTACGTTGAACTGAGAGTGGCAATAACAAGCAGTGCTGAGAGCTCGATAGGCCGGCAGCTGACCATGATGAGGGCTGCCGATCGCTGGGCCGACGTGAGCAGTCATCAATTACCCGAAGTACGGAACGCCTTGTTTTTCCAGACGGGGCTGCGTAGAGATTTGGCGGCGGGTGAGACGAAGACTCTTCTTATAATCTACGCCGCTTTAGCGGGGCGAAAGTCTGCGCAATGTCATTAAGATGATGTGAAATTTATCACTCACCGTATAATTGAGGCTATTTTTAGCAATAGCCTCAATTATACGGTCTTCTCCGTATGTGTAATGTACAACTTGTTAGATTGATCATAGTGTGCCCGGACAACTGTTAGTAAACAATGATGAAAGTCTCGACGACAACAACAATGTTGATCCCTAACAGGAATTCGTGCGATTGACGTAAAACTCATCTCAATCGGTAAAAATCTCAATCTCAATTATTATAAAACATAGATATGCACAATTAAACGGCTGGCACTGCGCTTGATTTTAGTTTACGGATTAAACCTCAATCTAAACACTTTAATTGCAGGCATTGGGCTTTTGCCAGCTTTTTGGCGGTCACCACAAAGCCTAAGGATGTACGATCCCCAGCTTTGCGTGCCGTGGACGCTGCATCTTCAGAAGCAGTACAACTTAGTTACGAACCAATCTCTCGTTTCATCGGAAGCCGAGATATGTTTAATGCGACATCAACCACGTACGTTTCATACAGTTCAAAGTTGGATACTTCTGATGAGCTCTTCACATCTACATATAAAGGGCATAGCTGAACCTTTGTTTACTTGATGAGCGCGTATTATCTCACGTATCATCCAATACCGAGCACAGATGCTTTTAGTAGTTTAATCATAAACGATTATTGTAATAATCTTCGGTAATTTGATCTACTTATAAAATGAGAAATCATGAAAACAAATTGGCAGCAGGCTAACTAACCGCGAATTTCTTTGCACACGGCTTCTAACAAATGTCATGGCTTCGTTTTGATTCGCAGTTGCAAAAGTCCCCGACCTACAGAAACTAACAAAATCTTCGACGCCAGCTCGTGTTGCACTGGCGAAAACGACTTTTAAAGTCTGATATAGCCAGCAGTGCAAAGTTTCCCGCATTTTCTATACGGAGACTCCAAATTTCATTCCAACATTACTGGCCTTCACTCGAATGAGAAGAAGCATGGTGCAAATATTGATGTTCATGCCGTAAGTTTCTACTAGGGTCACCGAATTAGCACCGTAGACGAGGCTTTATGCTTGAGGTTTTATGGGTAATGAGATTGGTACTACCACAGACAATTCAATAGATAACTGGCAACACCGCCATTAAGTGAGTTTCCTGGCTAAATCAAAATATCATCACGCAGTCGATCAGCACGCAGCCGGATAGCTTTCGCCTTAGTGACGACCTCGTGCTTATGTGATTGCGATATAAAGTTGCCTCTCTGAAAAAGGCCAGTCTGTAGCCTCCTGACGTGCTATGCAATAATTGGCGCACATGTGGAGTCTTTCTCTTTAGTGTTTTCTGGTGGTTGAAGTAACTAGAGAGGATGACTGTTTTTAGGAAACTAGGAATTCCAGAGACTCAGACCGACCGTTAAGTTACTTCGTGGGCCATAAAAGAGCTACATCGCTTTAGTAGTATCGAAACGATAAAACTGTTTGTTGTGCTTTCAGCCGAACGGAATAGTGATTGATATGAGAACCCGAAGCCAGCTACATTTTAAACCTTTGTCTGCAACGGAAACGGACCCAAATTCACCTGATCGTTCCGGTATTCTGGCAAGAAATCGTAAGTATAGTTTAAGGGTTGAGGTGACCGACCACCGCCGGTGGTCGATCGCGTAAATATACTATTACAATCGACGCAGTGCTACTGATATGTAGGAGCGCAGGTCTTTTGATTTCAAAAAGACTTATTAAACGTTTTTTTTTTTAATTTATATTTTACGGTTAAGCTTGGTGTTTAGGGTTGTGTGTGGAATACAATATCTGGCGAATGCCCTCCTGCCACATGCAGGCAGTAGCCAATCCGTTCTAAAAACAATACGTTCGAAATAAATTTAAAACTTGTTTTTAAATCAGAGATCTTGCCGGCCAGTCAATGTCTCCTTTTGAGAAGGTAACACGGCTCAAAGATTTTGTGCGGAGCAGCTTGAGTGTTGCGCCCGCTGTGTGGTTTGTGTGACAGTTTTCGAAGAAGGGCCAATAACACCATCACTCCAGTCCGCACCGAACATTGGCTTTCTGTGCATAAAGTACTTGGTTGATGATCGTTTAAGTGCTTGTTTGATGATCGTTCTTTGATTTCCAGAGTCCCAAAATGCGTCGTCTGCTGACAGTCAACGAGTGCGGTCACGCGCTCCCACTTGTCTCGAAGCAGATCTTTTTGGTGATTAATTGTGACTTTTCGGAACATCTCGTGTACAGCCAGTGAACCCAGTGCAAACCAACAGTGCTTCGTGTCTGTGATTAGCGAACAGGAGCCCTCCGAAACGCGTCCGTCACCGACGACGGTATACAGCGAAGTGACAGGAATTAGTTCCGACTCTAACCGCCAGGGCGGCGCTACAGGTACGGAATACCCGAGAGGGCGAAGATACGCCCCTCCTACCAAGGTGAGCTACCCTCTCCTGACAGGTCACACGGACGTAGCGCTGTCGCCACGAGAGACCATCCTCGGCACGCATACTACATCCGGGCGCCGGCAAACGACCCGCCCGCTACAGCTCAGCAACAACGAGCTTATATACACCTGCAAGGCCACCACGGGCCCCGGATTGGATACCGGAAGGCACTTCGGACAAAGTCCAGACAAGGCCGAAGCAGGTATCTCAAAACGAACACCCAGAAACGAGCAAAAACGTGTCTTAAAAGGCACACACCGGAAGCTTAAACCCGCGATAACTCAACACAGGAACACACTACCACACAATACGACACAACCTCGGACCCGGAACAACACCCCCCTCCCCCCCCATTGCCCCCCCCCCCCCAGGTACCCCTCCTTAGCCTCCGTAGCAGCCTTGCCCCCCGGTACGGCGGTGGTACTGGGCGAAGCTATGGAGACGATTACAGGGCCGACCCCCGTATCCGAAAGGAGCCACCACCTGGTTGTGGGTGTCCTTCCGGAAGATCCAGGGAATTCCACCATAGACGAAGCAACCCTGACAGCCATGCGCGCAGTAACACACCGCATACTCCGACTAGCGGAAGAAAAACCGCAGGAACGGACACCTCTTCTATACGCCCCAGAGGACATGCGGACTATTTCACACCTACGCATAATATACACACGGGCCCACCCCCAACAATACACCCAAAAATTTCAGCCAACTTGTATCGACCAAGAACATCGATAAGAGTCAAGGTGGCGGAAGGAAAGACCTTTGCGGAAACAGTAAGGGCAGTAAGAGAAAAACTGGACCCAGCAACCATGGCTGAGACCGTCATTCGAGAAGTGACGATGACATCCGGCGGAGACGTAGCCATTCGGCTGGGGGAACGCGCACCGGGAGCGAGTGCACGTCTCACAAAGAAAATATGCGAGTCAGGGCTCGAGGCGGACTCTAAGGCCTACGACCCCACACTCGAAGTAGCGCTATGGAACATCAACCCCCTACTCGGCGTCCCCCAGATAAAACAAGAGATCGCCATTCACCTAGGGGTGAGGGAGCCTTCAATGATAAACGTCACGGAGCTCAGACAAGGCCGAAACAGGCGGTGGTACGCCCTAGCCCGGCTACCCGCACCACTTGCCCGGCACCTGGGAAACCTCCTCAATTAAAATAGGAGGAAGCAGCTGTCGACCAGACTTATGGCACAGACTGCCCATATGCCACAAGTGCCAACGACCCGGACATCGGGCGGACTCATGCTCGGTGGAAAAACCAGTAGAAGGCAACCTGTGCCTGCGCTGCGGAGAGCAGGGCCACAGAATAAGAGAGTGCAAATCTGCCGAAATGAAATGCATCACGTGTAACACGGCGGGCCATCGCGCCGACGCGATGGCATGCCCAACGTACCGAGAGCAGATCACCAGGGAACGAAGGCAAAGATCGAGCGCAGAGAAACAGCACGCAGCCCACCCTCCGGCAATAGAAGAGGAAAAAGAAGACACCCTTAACAAAACAACAAACTCACAACGCACCTCATCCCAAACACATGAACCCACAAACATAGAAGACACCAACAACAACACACCCCCCACAACAACAACGGCGACGAAACCAACAACAGAAACAGAAGCTGGATGGACGACAGTCCAGAAACGAACAAAGAACACCACAAAATGAAAGTACTACAAATCAATCTAAATAGATGCCGGGCCGCACACGACGCATTACACGCATACGTACACGAACACCAAATAGCTATATGCCTCATAACAGAACCGAACATACATCTAGCACAAACCCGCGCAAATCACTACACAGACCCAACAGCGGATACAGCGATATGGTGGACGGGCCAGGATCCCGAGGTCCCCATCTCAGACCACGGATCGGGGCCGGGATACACCTGGGTCCACCTGGGCAAACGATCATACATAGTATCTTGCTACTTTTCACCAAACCGCACACCGGAACAGTTTAATGAATATCTGACCTCACTTACAGACCTCCTTAGCTCCCTCAAACCACACCGACTCCTCCTTACAGGAGACCTAAACTCCGCACATCCTCTGTGGGGCTCCCGCAAAGCCTCCCGCCGGGGCACCATCCTACTAGACTGGCTAGCTTCCTCCTCACTAACAGTAATCAACGACGGCAACTCCCCGACCTTTATCCGAGGTCACCAGGAATCATACATAGATCTGACAATAGCAAACGACACTTCCCTCCATCTGGTAAGCGACTGGCAGGTCGCCACAGACGCGGAGACACTAAGCGACCATCAATACATAGTATACAACTACGACGGATCAACTACACAGCCAACCCCCACTAGAAGGACCTGGCAGATGAGACACATAAATACAACTAAACTCAGAAAACACCTCAGGAAACATCTCAGGAAACACCTCACGGCAAACCCCCCTAATAACAACAGACCCACATTGACCCCAGAACAACTCATCAACATAATTATAGCAGCATGCCGAGCAGCGGGAGGACCTCCGCGACGCCGCAAAGGCCGTCGCCGCCCACAACCCTGGTGGACACCAGCAGTACAGAAGGCACGAAGGGCATGCATACGGGCTAAACGAACACTCACGAGAGCCCGATCGTAGTTAGCAAGACGTCGCAAAAAAGGGGAACACGAACACATTCTACACGTTGCAGTAGACCGGGAAGACACACTTCTGAACATATACAGGGCAACAAGGGACACTCTAAGACAAAAAATACGCGCAGCAAAACGAGAATGCTATAAGACCCTGATAGACCTGGTGCAGCTTGATCCCTGGGGACTTCCATATCGTCTGGTCAGAGGCAAGCTAAAAACCCCCCCGCCGCCACTAACACAAGAAGAAACACTAAGACAAGTCACAAAGCTTTTTCCCTCTCACCCCCCGCGCCCAACAGACACACTACCCGATATTGATCCAGACGACATACCCACAGTGACAATAGAAGAGATACTCAGCGCCGCCGAACGCCTCACACCTGGCAAAGCGCCGGGCCCCGACGGTGTGCCACCCGAGGTGGTTAAGATGGTGGCCAGAGAGCACCCAAAAACGCTCGCGGAAATAGCAACAAAAATACTTCGCGAAGGCATCTTTCCACCAGCCTGGAGGGCCTCGTATCTGGCGCTGATACCTAAAGCCACTCCTGGAAGCTACAGACCGATATGTCTACTCGACACCATAGGAAAGCTTTTCGAGAATATAATACAGACTCGACTAGCAGAGGCGATCGAGGCCACAGGAGCCTTGTCGCCCAAACAGCATGGTTTTCGAAAAGGGCACTCAACTCTTGACCCAATCGAAAGAATCCTAACCGCAGCGGGGCAAGAGTCCCTAGCAACACTGAAAACACGACAATACGTCTTACTAATCTTACTCGACGTTAAGAACGCGTTCAACAGCGCTAGCTGGGAGAACATTATTGGCAGTATGAGGCGACGCCACATACCGCCGTACCTCATACGTATTATAACGTCATACCTGAGCGACCGGCGCCTCCATACGAATCACGGAACCATAGCCATCACCGCAGGAGTACCACAGGGATCCATCCTAGGACCGACACTTTGGAATCTGGCATACGACGACGTCTTATGCCTGGAGAACCTCCCCGAAGGCGTAGAAATGCTAGCATACGCAGACGATCTAGCCATGATCATTAAAGCCAAGCACGAGACTATGCTAGAAGTCAATGGATGAAGCAAAATCAGCTGAGCCTCGCCCCGGAGAAAACAGAAGCTATATACCTGACGGGACGGAAACGCACCCGGGGCATACGACTAGTGTTAGAAGGACACTCGATTACAGTGACCAAGACAGCGAAGTACCTGGGAGTCACCCTCGACACGGGTCTGACGGGTAGAGCCCACATTAAGGCTATATCGACAAAGGTACACGCAATCGCGAGAGCGCTCGCCAGAATCCTGCCGAGATCAGGAGGCGCGGACCAACAGAAGAGAATGCTACTGGCCACCGCAGCAGAATCCACGGCATTATACGCAGCCCCAGTATGGGCGGACATGGCCCTCCGCACCATACGAAACAGACAGCTCCTGCGGGCAGCACAGCGCGCAGTCGCACTACGGGCCAGTAGAGCGTACAGAACGGTAAGCACGGAAGCAGTGCTAGTAACTGCCCGAATGATCCCTTGGGACATCCTCGCGGGACAACGCAGCGTCACACGCCTGGACGAACGCATGGACTACAACACGGCCAAAGAGGCGGCAATGCGAGAATGGAAGGAAGAATGGGAAGGGCTATCAACACGAGCGGAATGGACCCGAGGCCTTATCGGCGACCTAAACAAGTGGTACAATGGACCGGGACAGGGGCCGCTGTCATATTACGCCACTCAGGCGGTGACAGGACACGGCCAATTTCAGACCTACATGTTAAGGATTGGTAAATCACTCACAGACATATGCACACTATGCACCGAGGGAGTACCGGACAATGTCGACCACACAGTCGCACATTGCCCGGGGCTCTCCGCGGCAAGAAGGACCACACCATATCGGCTCTCGGGCTCCGATACAAAAACAATCATCACCGAAATGATGATCTCAGCACAGGCATGGAAAGAAGGAGCTCATTTCCTAGACCACATCATGAGGGAGAAGACACAAAAGGAGGAGAAGAGAAGATCCGCCTTTAGCGGAACAGCGCGAACAACAACCGCGACCCCCCAGGGCTCCCAGCCCAGGACCAGCAGGTAGAGCAGACGGCTCCCTCCCCTCGGCCTTGATGAACTGGGAAACAGTACCGAGCCCTGGGGAGGAAAGTGAGGAGTAGGTTTTTTAGAGGGTAACCTCAACAACGAGGAGTCCCACACTACCCAAGCGCCTACCATCTGCGCTGGGTGTGCGTAAAGCATTTTTCTCCGAACCTCACATAAGAAAAAAAAAAAGAGTCCCAAAATGCGAAAGTTCCGCCTGCTCACATATCTATTAAGGTGAAAGTTAACTTCGCAGGAAAACAAGTCTGGCCACTAGCGTCAGTAAACAGCCATGTCTAGCTTTTTATACAAAAAATACGGTGCGTGCTACAGTGTTGCTCTACCATGAAATATAGATTAGGCAGTCTGCTAACAAACTCTACACAAGCGCTTTCGTTTTCATGTTTGCAAAACAAATAGTGATGTGATCAAAACACCAGCCATCGGCTGCCCACCCGTATTTGGTTCTACGGTATGTTTTATACCAACATGCTTAATTCTACTAAGGTATATCTGTAATTATATCGTCTTGGTTTGCAGTTAAGAGTTACCAGAAGACAAAAGAAAAGATGCTGACCGCGGCAAAGGCTTGGCCGGTATTTGCCGGATACACGGCAATTGCATGTGGCCTTAGCGTATTAATCGCTGCTTTTGGATGAAGAGGCTCTGCCCCATACGCCGGACGACACTCCTACAAAGGTTAGTAAACACCCATACTTACCTCATTATAGATATTGAAATTGAAACAAAAAGCGAGGTCCCTATCTTTCGACTGGTTGTTATAATAAGCATAATTTTGTCTCGCATAACCCTAAAGTAATACCGAAGCTCTACTCTTAGTTGTTTAAAGGTAGTCTTGGAGTCAGTAAGTCTTTTCCGTGTGCCGACGCTCTAACTACGATGCGAAGGACATTGGCGATTCGCTTAAAAGACTAGACTAACGGCTAACGGAGAGACAGACAAAAAATGCATTCGCCCGAGTCCTGCTGCCTTGAATCGCGCCACAAAATGCGCACACGGAGTTCGAACTGTGAACCAAACACCATTTAGATACATCTGTGTACTGTGGATTCAATACTTAGTTTGTTCATTACGCATTCGGAAAAGCGAATTGTCTGGGCGAGCATGCCGTATTCAAACCGGCTCCCCTTATGATTAGCCTAGATACTACAAGCTCCTTAAGGCTCCACCCGTTTGCCAAGAGCGTTTAGAGCTCTTTCAACAACCGGCCCCCTTAAACCTCAAGAAGCTTAAAGTGTTTTAGCCCAATGAGACTGTTCATAAGTAAAGCCGGGCTGGATGGTCTGCTGTCTTGACATCTACGCGACGTGCTCGACCTGACGATTCCCTTTTCCGAACGCGTACGGAATGAATCATGTATATTGTGTCTACAGTACTCAGTTGCACTTTGCCGTTATTTTATCTGCCGATTTTTAATGGTGCCTAACCTATATTGAAAAAACAATTCTAATTAAACCTATAACACGCAGCGCGAACTGGCCATTCGAAGAATGGCTTCCGAGATTGGTTTGGCTGTAAGTACAAAGACTATTGGGACAACAATATCTGCTAAGTTAGGGTTGTCACAAGAGAAGTAGAATTCTGCGCGTGCCTTTGTGGAGCCGAGGGCTCGACAAGAGTGCTCAGCTAGACTTTTGTTTAATTCAATTCCAGACTCCTACCGATGGTCTGGCAGAGAGTTTGATCCTCGCTTGGATTACACATACTTAGAATACCAGAGTCCAACATCCATATCCAAGAGACCACTAGGGCCAGCCTTATTGTGTATTGGCATTTTTGATTTGGTTGAGTCTACAGAGCCTTTTTAACGGCTAGTATCTACATGGTGCAATCTTGGGTAGCCTTGCGAATGTTGTAACAGAGGGTCTGTAGGTCGTACTGCACTTGCTTCTTAAACATAGAAGGCTTTTCAGGAAACTAGGAGAAAGACTCCCAAACTTTCCGAATTAATTCATAAGACATATAGGAATGACCTAAATGTCCCATGGGATCTTTGTACGAAACACGCTTTCGTAAGATTTGCCTACGTTTAACAATTACACATCCGCAGGCGGCTCTGTCTTTGGAGGCATAGTCTTGTTTACAAAAATTTAACTACATGCATGTTGCTCTAATTTTTTTGGAGTCACTGGAACCTATAAGTGTTTGTGCAGTCAAGTTTTTGAGAGTATCGTAAAAGGATTACAGGCAAAATAATAATAATAATAATAATAATAATAATAATAATAATAATAATAATAATAATAATAATAATAATAATAATAATAATAATAATAATAATAATAATAATAATAATAATAATAATAATAATAATAATAATAATAATAATAATAATAAATAATAATAATTAGACAACGTTAATGTGTATCCTTGTTACTAAAGGAATTGTCGTCCGAACCAGAACAAGATCTACGCCGTCAATGTCGACGCGCCTTGCGTGCAAGACTTCCCGCCGGCCTACCCGTGTACTTTAAGATACACAAAGTAGACTTACGGGGGGGAGGGCTCACCATCTGAGCTACTGCAGTCGCAAATGTCTTCCGAACCACTTCTCCAATCGAGAGGGCCGGAAACGCCAGAGACCTACACATGTTGCATATATATAGTATATAGGTTCCAAAGAAATAAATTCCAGTACAAGTGCTTAGTATGTTCCTCGTGTTTATGCAAGCCGATGTCGCTATGGTCGTAGATTATTGCAGCTACGTGCCATTTTGTATAACGTTTGCATATATTATATTTTGTTTTGATGGTAGCGGATGAGCCAAAAAGCAGCCCGCTGGGAGATGCGAAAGAAGTACGTGATAAAGATAAGTTGTAGGTACGATAACACCGTATCAAGAGGCCCTGCACCTTCGGCGATATCGCGGTGGGCGCTTCGTATCAATTTAAAGGGGGAACAGACCAACGAAGATTATGATATTGTTGAGCATTACACAATGAACCACTGTCGAGATAACAACACAAAGCATAAGTTAATAAATTAATTTAAAAAATCGTTGGCGGTACTAACGATGACCCTCTTATTTGTATCATATTTGTATCATCAGATAGGCAGATCCGGCGTTTTTGGTCACCACCAAACACCAAAAATCGCCTCGTTTCTGTCTATGGCGATTGCTAATGTATATGTATGTATCCCTAGGGGTACATATATAGCATTGTAGTCGCCGCCGCTACCGCGGCCATCTTGGATAGCCGGCCATCTCGGTCGCCACGCGACCTCGTGGCAGTGAGTGGCATCCAAGAGGGAGAGTGTTGTGGGAGAAGTTGACGTGCACTTGCACATCGACAACGTGCAGGCGCCCGCCCGGACCAACGTTCGGGTGACGTCTGCCCCACATACAGGTGCGAGATAAAGTGCAGGGCACGTAAGCAGACTTCGCGTTCGCCAGCGCGTGTGCATATGCGCCGGTCAACGCGCACGGAGTAGTGACATACATATATATTTATATATGTACGTAGCGCTCTGTGTGGCGTGCCGACCATATGTTAACAGCTGCGAACGAGAGACCGGCCTGCGTGTAGTAACAAGGGTGGCCTGTGCTGATCGTATCTTGTAACACCCGTCCCATGTGCATTATATTCTGGTAAAATTAATATATTGTTGTGGTACCTGTATCTCACTAGATATCAGGGGGGCGGCACTGGTACTTGTATTACTTGTACTATCCGCCCGGTAGCGTAGCCTACCTACCATATAATATATTAATTAGTGCTACTACATACACGCATACACGGCAACCATACACTGTGTTGACACATTGTGACAGTGTACGGTTTGGCGCCGTGAGGTCAGGCTGTTTTTTTTTTACATTTGACAGCTTAAGAGCAACGTCAACTGCGCGTGTCGAGACAGACCATCAGTCTTGACACGCTCCATCGCTCACGCGTTTTTAACATCAACGAGATTTTTAAAGATTTTAACTTCATCTTCCACCGAAGAAAGAAGAGAGGATGGACTCCCGGAATCTCGCCTGCCCGATCTGCGACAGGAGATGCAAGACCGGTGCCGGCCTCTCGTCTCACATGCGTTCCCACAGCACACGGGTAGCAACGAATCCACCAACACTCCTAGTTTAGTTAACTCGCTCATTCCCACCCCCCCACCTAGTAATAACAATGACAACATAAATAGTAGCTCCACCGCTCCCGATTCAGGCGCTCCCTTACCAACTAGCTCCCAACGACTAATTGCTGCTAATATTAATAATAATCGGCCGAATATTAATTCTCGATCGACTAGTAATAGCATTATAGCCGATTCTACTCCCCCTCCCCCCGTACAGGAGCCATCACCTATACCAAGCGGCTCCGGTGTCTCATTCAATAGCAGCGATAACCAATTAAATCATAATGCTATTGCTGTCGAGGCTAACACCCCCGGCACTAGTGGCATTACTCCCACAAACCCCCCTCCCCCTCGCAGGGTGTCCCCCCCTTCCCCCCCTCACGGTCCCTCCCCCCTAAATTTAATATGCCCAGTCGCTGACTGCTCTCGTAGTTTTCTCTCCAAATCCGGCCTAGCCATTCATGTGAGGCGAAAACATCCGATTCTCATGAATGAAGAGCTGAGCAGTCAACCTCCTCTTAAAAAGGCGCGCTGGGATCCCCAGGATCGTGAGCTATTAGCCTATTTAGAAGCCTCCCTAGTATCAGAGAATAGCGAAACTACACCCTGCGAGATCAATAATCTTTTATTGTCTAAATTCCCTGATCGCACACTTGAGTCGATTAAACGCCAGCGGAAATCGGCAGCGTATAAGGCGCGAGTGAACGAGTTTGTTCACAAACGAACTCGTTCTCCGTCTGGCTCCGACGACGAGTCTGGCGATCCTTACCCCAAAAGGTCCGACCTTGACTCACAGGAAACCAAGTTTCCTTCCCCAAAAGACGCTATCATAGCGCGAATACAAGCCCTCACAAACACGCTCCCCCCACACTCATCAACCACAGACCTAACCCACCTTGCAAATATAATTTGCCAAGGTGAGGCACACTCCCAAATACTAAACGACTTCCTACACAAATACATAAACGCAACAACACACCCGCGCACAGCTGTGACGCCCCCGTCCACTGATAGGGGCGCTGTCAAAGCGTAAGCTGCGGCGGGAACACTACGCTATCACACAGAAATTATACAACAAAAACCGCTCCAAGTGTGCTCAAGGCATACTAGACGGTGTACGCCGAATAAACAACATGAATGACACGGAGGTTGTAGAGCATTGGACTACTGCAATGACCCAACCCCCACCCCCGCCACTTACGCCAAACCCCTACATCCCCAACCCTGATCTCAACTGCGTTTCTACCCCTATCTCCCTCCTAGAAACGCAATCAGCTCTCCGAGGGACATGTAAAGCACTAGGCTTGGATGGGATTAAACTAGCATCCCTCCGTAAACTCCCCTTAGAGAATGTCTGCTGTCTCCTTAATATTCTTTTCATTAGCGATATTCCCCCCTGCCAACAAAAGGCTTGAGTAGCGTTCATTCCCAAGGTCACTGATGCCTCCTCCCCCAGTGACCTCCGACCCATCTCGATTAGCTCTTACTTACAAAGAACGCTCAATAAAATCCTTTCTAAACGTATCCAAAAATCTATTAAAATTCTCCCCACTCAACGAGCCTTCCTCCCATTCGATGGGACTTTCGAAAACCTGACGGTTCTCGATGGCATCATTCATGATGCCAAGTCCACAGGCCGCGAATTGCGGATCGCGTCGGTCGACCTGCGTAAGGCTTTCGACTCGATCAGCCATGACGCGGTCCTGTGGACGCTCGGGGCCAGAGGGTATCCGGAAGTCTTCATCGAGTATATCGAGCGCCTATACCAATCATCCCAAACTCTCCTCGAATTCGGTAAAGAATGTCGTACTATCAGGCCCACCAGGGGTGTTCGTCAGGGTGATCCCCTGTCACCCCTGTTATTTAATCTAGTTCTTGACGACATTCTCAGGAAAATAAACTTAGACAATTTAGGATATCGACTAAAAGAAGGAAACCGCCTTATGGGCCTAGCCTTTGCGGACGACCTCATCCTCCTCGCCTCCACCAAGAACACCCTCCAACAACTCCTAGATTTAGCTTTCCCCTTACTTAAAGAAAGAGGCCTTGAAATCAACACTGATAAGAGCTTTACGATCTCGCATCTTTATGATAGCCGGGTGAAGAAGAGCCTTTATCAGTCAACCCCCGAATTCTCCGTTGGAGGGAGGCAATTGCCAGCCAAGGGTATATGCGCTCGATGAAGATACCTCGGCATCGAGTTCGACAGTAATGGCAGAGTCGACACGGCCAAGGTCACTCTCCTAGAACTACTCGGCAGACTAACATCAGCACCCCTTAAACCCCAGCAACGCTTAACAATACTGAAACAATTCCTTATCCCGAAAATTCTCTATAAACTGGTCGCTGGTCCCCGACCGTCTCAAAAATTCCTCCTAGAACTAGACTGTGAGTTCAGGCGAACGGTGAAGTTGCAGTGGCTCAAACTCGAAAACAGCGTGCCAAACGCCTTCCTATACGCGCACATCTCACACGGCGGTCTGGACATCCCCTGTCTCCGTACACTAATTCCCAGACTTCGCCTCTCCCGCCTCACTGCCCTGAACAGATCATCCCACATAGGCACTCAATGGCTGCTGTCGACCGAGTATCATTGGAAGGAGCTGGCGAAAACCAGCGCTCTCTGTGTGTTCGATGACACGACCATTGAAGACGCCGCACACGAGACCGAGTACTGGTCTCGTACACTACATAACACAGTCGATGGGGCTCACCTGAAACACACACACCTAACCCCTTTTACAAATGACTGGGTCAAGGGTACTCCTTACCTATCCGGTAGGGAGTACATAAACCTGATTAAGTTAAGGATCAACGCACTACCAACGCGTGCCAGACTCGCAAGGGGTCGCCCCGGGTACGACAAATTTTGTCGTCATGGGTGCAACGCTGTCGAGACGCTGGCCCACATCGCTCAAGTGTGCGATCACACCCATCGCCCTATAATCAAGCGCCACGATGACATATGTGAGCGAGTCACCCGCCTACTCCGTGCTAAAGGAATGCAGGTGGAACGAGAGCGCACCTTCCGAAGACCCGTCGCACCGGCTCGGAGACCAGACCTCGTCATAACAACACCTACGAGGGTCTGGGTCTTGGACGCCGAGGTCTGCGGCCCCTCAAGAGACCTTGCATTGGCCAGACGGGATAAGATCAGGAAATACGATATACCCGGGGTCAGGGATCAACTTCCCAGCTCGCTTCCCCACCGATTCGGGTCCATCACCGTGTCGATGACCGGTGTATGGGAGCCCGAGTCGGTGAAGGATCTCCTGACTCTCGGGTTATCGAAGAAAAACCTGATCGACCTAACCGTCCTGGCCATGCAGGGTACCCTACGGGTCTTCCGGGCGCACCGGGACCACAAGAGCTGGGTCCGTCGCGGAGGAGGAGCAGGCGAACTCACCGGGAGGCGATTTTAAATTATTTTTTTAGGCGGCACTGCCTCAGTGTGCAAATGTGCAATTATTGAATAAATTCAATGTTGTATTCCCAGTGACCGCGAGTCGTAAGCAAGTGTATTACTTAAATAAATGAATATATATATATATATATATTTTTTTTTTAAGTGTGTTTTCAATATGATTAGCCATATACATTCAATGATATTGCAACGAAATCATTGGAAAAAGTTGAGTCAGGCGGATGCCGTCTGTTTAAGGATTAAAATGTAATATGCGTTGAGGCCAAAATAACACTAAGGGTGTGCACTGGTGCTCTACAACTTGGTCTTCCTTCGACGAGCCAGAATATTTTAATTACATGAATGTGGCTGGCCAGATATCACCTCACAAAATGTGACTAAACATACCTAAATGTTCAGAAAAAATGTCTTATTTCATCTGAATGATACTCATGTTGGCTTTCGTAATTGGTTTGCTTCTAATTCATAGGGAATTCATAGGAATTCAAGGAAACAATGTGTGTGTGTGTCTGAGAGCCAGTCTGTTCTGTAACATTGCTGGAGGCCGAGCATACCCTATAACGCCGTTTTCATTCTGTTCAATTTCGCAAAGTGCGGAATATTTCTACAAGAGCACGACGCTTCAGAACGTAGTTTACATGAAGTCCGCCCCTCATCGAAACCACGACCCGTTGCATTTTAGGGAAGATTTCGGGATGCTTGACCCATATGTGCCACTCGCAGCCAGAAAGCCACAGCACAATTGTTGCCGTAAAGGACCTTTTTACGTCATTTGATTTTGCTAATAGTTAATTTGAGCTTTTTCCACATGCGATGAAACCCGTAGTCTACACTTTTTTAACAGTGAAAAATGCCTTTACGCACGCACGCCCGCCCGCCAATATTAATGGCGGGTCGTGTGGGGCTCAAGCTACGAGTCTATCTTTAGCAGTGTGGGACTCGACCCCAACCGTTGGATGTTACTCAGTTGAGACTTGTACCCACTAAGCGCACCTCCCCCCTTAAGTTTCACTCTCTGACAGCCCAGATCTTCATTGAACAGTACTATGGACTATCAGGAGAATTCAGATCAATTGGCTGGGGCCGCCCAAACGTTCTAGCACTTGTCTGCCACCTGCAAGCCACTTTTCTTCGAGCTGCACTTCTCTATGGTTGCTCGCGAGTTGAAGCAGCAGTTGTGTCGGTCTTTCTTTGCACTTTTCTTGTTTCTCCTGGATGACTTCATTTGCCGTAGCTGCTCCCAGTTTCCAGGGCTGCTCACTGGAGTCGATGTATTCTAATACTCATTAAAAGCAACTTCCTCCAACATCCTCTCAGCTCGGAATTCTCCCCCAACACGCTCCAGGCTTGGAATTAAAAAGCAGTTCGCAGATGGTAAATAAAACGAAATTCATTCATATTACAATTTGGTTCATCTTCAGCCTAGAACCGTTCTGGTCAATTCGAATCGGTTATGTATCACTAAGTATCCGTACCGTAATTAAAAACAATATATATATGGTTATTTGGGATATTCTTATTAGGCTCAATGTGCTGAGATGCGATGTGGTTGAGGACGTCGTGAGCAACTTGGTATCGGTTAAGATTCACTCATAGAAGACGGATCCTTGTGATTGTTTAGGAGACCCAACCACGTGCCAGTCGGCGTCTCCCTCGTGCCCGTCGGCACTATTGTCTTCTACCGGCACTATCGACTCTGATTGGGACCAGCCGGGCCAGAGGGGCCCGCCTGGGTGCCCCGCCCTTTCTTTCCCTAACTTTGTTTACCTTTTAGAAAATGTTCTGGTCGCCTCTGCACCACTTGGGGGCGCCTTCTTGAACCAGGCCTGTTTGCATGCCTGCTACAGCTGAGTCCGGTAGGCAGGACAACTCATGCTGACCCCGCCCGAGGGGTGGTGTCCCTGAGACGTATGATGACAACCCCGTCGCTACTTGACGAAGCATTTAACCGCTGCCCGTGATCGGCGAGGCGAAGTATCTTTAGAGTGTCCGCGACAGCGCGGCCTTACTCGATCCGAACTCTGACCGAGGTTCAAACGAGCCTGGACACTAACCTGTTTCCCTTCTTGATTGCTACAAAGTGATTGTCTGTTCCGTTCTGGTGGCTAACTATTCAATAAATTGTATAATATGGTTTATTCAAAAATAATATAAAATTATCAAAATGAAAAGGTGATGATTTTGGTGATGTCAATGGTGTTGGCCATGTTGGTATATTTATATATGGAAAACACGTGGAAAGTCAACTTTCTGTTTATTTTTTTGTTTCATTCGTGGTTGGTGAGCAGGCATCAACACCTAGTATTCCTACATAAAATAATCGGCTAGTGTACTTTTACTCGTAATCAACTTACGTCTAGCTTGTTACTTTTGGCTCAACCAAAACTCGTACGCGAAGTTCACTGGACACAATTATATGGCGTACTCGCATTACTTACCGTAACAGGCATTGAGCAAAAGGTACATAATATACATGCGTATCACAAACATTAGCAGGATTAGCAGTAATAACAGTCCCACTAAGAAAAGAGAACATGTTAGACACAAGGCGAACGCATCTGACATAAATGTAGATCCTGCTCCATAATTGCGAGTTACTTCTATTTATGATCAGGTACACGAAAATTATTCAATTACATGCTTTAATTATATATATATATATATATATATATATATATATATATAAGGAAATCCGTCCGCAATGATTTCCCATTAAAACGTTAAGTAAAGAGCAAATCTTCTCAACATCATCTTGGGTGGTTCTCGCTGGCAGTGATGTACTGGCGTTCTTCTCTGCTACCGTTTTGGTCGACAAGCGACGTCTCGCCATTCAGACCGATAGTCTCATGTGAAGGAGCGCTTGCCGGAGTTTCTGCTGGCGTCGAGAGCATCATCTCGGCCTCGGGATCGGCGATATTCAGCAAACTCGGATGCAGTGAGCGAATCTCTTTCGTGATGACGGTACTAGTCGTATTGTGTTTGTTGAGGTTCCTCTTGGCGTGAGCCTTTGAACTCTTGTCGAAGTGTGTATCCTGTGAGATCGACCGGCCGCCATCCGAATACACAAGCAAACGCATCAGTAGTCGTTTAACGGTGACAAAAAAATTAATTAGACAGGCTATGGATGTGTGCATCCATTCGTTACGATCCCGTGGTAGGTTAGTTTAGTTTAACGCAGAGGTGTATCTGTCGCAAGATTGTTGTTGGCAGCACAATAATCGTCTTAACTGTTTTGCGTACACAGACGTGTCCGCTAGTCTTGTAAGCATCTAACGAGACAGTGGTGAACGCAAAAGACAGAAACGAGAGACGCTTAAGTTCTCGGCGGAAAAAGCCCACGCTCTAATACAAACCACGAAGGGGGGTAGTGATTTTGTCTAAAAGAGACACACAAAGTATCGATGATGGTATTCGACAGTCTGCCTATCTATGAACAAGGATAAGCAGCTTTAAGAACGCAAGTAAAATTTAGTGGTGTGTGAAGTATGGTGGACTCAGAAGCGGAGTTAACGTGCGCTCTAATGAGCTGCAAGCACCGACAGACTATACATATATTACATCCTGCTGGAGATATGCACGACCGCTGCGCGAGCTACAGTCAAGGCAGGCGACCTAGTTTAATTTTGTCCTCTCTGTGTTGTTATATCAATCGTACTGTGGTCATTGCCACTGTAGGGCATTTTGAGATTGAGTATGCTAGTTGCTGTATTATTCACGCTATGCATTCCTCATATAAATGCGGCATTGTATATATATATATATATATATATATATATATATACATAAATCCCGACCTTTATTTCGTGGCCTTGCTTTCGGTCTTCTGGATCTTCGTAGAAGTTTTTTATAGAGCCGCTGAAGATATAAACTAGCACTTGAAATCCTGTGCAGATGAGTAGCAATACTGACGAGATGCCGTGTATCCACCTGCAAAAATTCCATACCCTGCGTTGTTACATACGGCTTTGTTTTAAGAGTGCGACTAGTTTATTTGATATGTCATGCGTTTAACGGCCAAACATTAGTTATACTACCGTTACGGCAGTAATGTAACAAATCTTTGTCATTAATAGCAGAAAATGTTTTTCTGCTATTTGGCCAAATATGATAATTCACTCTCAACCAGGGTCGAACCGCTCACCTGGCCGATGAGCGCGAAGTACGACAAGAATTTTCCTTATTTAAAAAATAATTCCTAAAAGACAGGATGTCCGTGCGCAATATGTCTTGCGATCGTCCATACGCTCTCTTTGTTAATTAGTTGTTTAATTACACTTCCGCAGTTGGCGTATTTATGCGCCAGAAAACAAGCGGAGGGCAGAGAGAGGATCGGTAATTGCAGCAGTGTCTACGTCTGTATGCCCAACCAAGAAGTCCACGGGTCGCCGTGCGGATGATGCTAGATCCTTGACCTCGTAGGTACATGTAGGTAGAATGTTTTTTTGTAGATGTTTAATGATTGAATATTAATCTGGAGAGTCTCACATCAGAGACCCACTACACAGGCGTACACTTTACGCTTTAGACGTTTTTAACATCCGATATGCTCACAACTTGTACATGTTTCGCTGATCATTACATCACTTGTTGTAGATCGAATCGATGTAGGTATTAAAGAAGCATTTCAAGCTCAACAGCATTGACTGCAGATGGACCAATAGCCCTAGTGGTAGTAGTAATTGTAACAAGAGAGATTCTAGTTATCTGTCAAGTGTGCCTCTCGACACTCTTGGCTTCAAGTACGGTAGCTCCAGTGAGTAAGCAGGGCCCTTAACAGTCCTTTCGATTTAACAGACCGCTGAAACCTAGATGGTTAATAGGAAACGAAGGAAACACCGTCGGAATTTTCCTGCACTAATAGCAAGTATGATTGTAACGACTGCGCATTTGCTCACCCTGCATATATATATATATATACATTTAATTTTCCACATATCCTACTACACACAGTTGGCATGTACTTACACACATAATCTTCTAAATAATTATTATATATGTACTTTTATTCGAGGTAGGCTAGATGCATTAAACGTGCAAGAAAAAATTAAGACTGTTTGCAGGCAGTCTAGATTTGATGTCTTTGGGACAACACTCCCGTTTGGAATGTCAGAAAGCGTTATCAACAAACAAAGTAATATGCAGAGTGTTTGCAAAATTGCTTGAGATCTTTAAAATAACATAAAATAAGGTGCTTAAGATATATTTTCATTTACTTTTATTTGTGTTTTAATACGGACATAGCGTCATTTACAATTCGGTGGGACAGTAGCCTGCTTGACGCCCATAAGTTTTAGCACTTTTTTAATAGAAATCAGGCTTAATGATATTCATACATGCTTCGTTCCTGGTCCTTAGTTCGCGATGGGCATGAGGTTATAAGTTTGCATTTTACTCTTCAAAAAACCCACAGGAATTCCAGGATCTTAAAGGTCAACTAATATTTCAATCGTTTGTAAACGAACTAATGTTTCCGGCCTTTTTCCTACACGTTCAGCTAGAGCGACGATAATTTCAGCTAAACAAGCGTTTCGTGATCTTCCACGGCTTGGCACATTACGTACTGAGCTTGTCCTATAAAACTTTTGCACAAGTTCACAAACGGTGTTGTCACAAGGTCGGTTGTGTCGACCGTAAGTGACAGAGTTCCGCTTTCTCATATATACATATATATATATATATACATATCTGAAAGAAGAGTTCAAGTAGTGATCGGGCCTCTGCCTCGCGCCATCGAGAGACCTGCATGCGAAATGCCTGTGACCCATTAAATATTTTTCTTTTTTCTTGGCCTTAGCGAGTATCTTCCTGATAGCATGGCACGTTGATCTGCCTTAACAAAATCTGTCCTCCGAGAACGAAACGTGCTAATTACGTTGTCAAGTCTACACAAAACTGTTGACTCTACGGCCTTAGCGACCGCGGTAAGGTGGCAGATGGATCTGTAGGCAGAGCATGGTTTCGTCCCCTAGCTCTAAGATAAGTAGCGCCGAATCCTAAGGCCGTGCCCTATGACAGGGTTGGCTACAGCGCAAAGTTTTGTATTTAACGTAATTGAGTCTTTATCCGACTGCGTCCGAAAAAGGTGATCGTCGGTGCTCCCGTGCCCTGTTCCCCCCAACACGTCCCGGTAAATCTCCTCGAACAACTGATTCCAATACCGAAGCTTACACGCCGGGCTTAAACGCATTGTCTCCGTCCAGCAGCCACATCGGGGAACCGCCGCGGGTGTGCTAAAGCTATCGTTGCCTTCTCGCGTACCTTTAAGTAATTGATGATGTCCCCCAATTCGTTTTAGCCCCTAACTGCATAACTAACTCATTAGGCGTCTCTTTCGTCATCTCATGAGTTTACCATCTCAGTTATTGGCCCTCATTAGCAAGCACCGTGTTCTTTCGTTTTTCACCGCAAATGTTATATATCGGTTGTTACTAAGATTCTTCTCGTATTCGAGGACTTCCCTGTCCACTGCTCTAAACGTTTTGTCCACAGAGCTGTTCGTCAGGTCGATAAAGGGTTCTGTCCTTTTCGGGCGAATGTAGCGCAGATGCCGCTTTGAAGTCCACCGTGATGATTTTGCTCTGACTGTTCCGGAAGAAATAGCAACTCTCGGATACCGCGCCCCCGTCGATCTGTTTACAGGTAAACCTTTCCGGGGCCTTCGACGGTTCGTTTACCAAATCGCGGTGCCCCTTCTTTCATCTACCGTCCATGTCTCTTTGTCTGCTGTCTTTGCTAGGGTCTCATTTGGCAGCCTCTTGTCGTGTGGCCTATCTCCTATTATCGTACGCTGTATGGGAAACTGATCAAGTCGGTCATTCGGCACGTTAAACATCCCATAATATAAGCAGCCTGGGGGGTGGGGAGGAATCCGGGTTTAGTGGGTTTGCGAGTCTCACACTAGTCACGCAGGCTGCTAGTGGCGCATGTGCATCATGCATTCCCGAAACCTCCCAGAACAAAAAAAAATAAATATATATAAGCAGCGTAGATATCCAGCCTCAGTTTGCTCCTCTGCTGTTATCTCTAGAACAGGGCATTTTATGGCTTTCATCAGTTCCTCTATGGCGGTGCCCTGCTTGAGGCCGTGAAGGGGAGCTTCATCCATGCTTCCCGTTGCCAGGTTTCAAGATACACGTTCGCTGGAATATTTATCTGGTTTGCAAAATATTTGCATCCCCCGGTCTCTATCTCTTGCACTTTGAGCCGGATGTCTTCGTTAGCTGGCCCCTCAATTTGAACTTGTATACTAAATTGGTGTCCCTCTGCACGGTGAAGGACTTATCACGTGGAAACGATGACTCCGTTCAGAGCACACTTCTGAAGTGGTCTCGGCCTGGCTTAAACGGAAGGAACATGTAGTCACAATACACGCCCGCTAGGGACATTGGTTCAGCTAATCACTCGTGATGGGGTGAGCCTAGGCGGGGACATGTTTGGGTCCCACAATTGTAGCGAAATACCGAAAAGTTGAATAATTATATATATATACATATATAGGCAACAGCAACGTCAAGACTACGCAACCACTCAAAAACTTTTTAGCCAAAACCGATCCAAATGCGCTCATGAGGTGCTGGACAGCAAACACACCATACACAACATGCAGGCCACCGAAGTTGTAGAACACTGGGCCAACACGATGACACAACCACCCCCTGAACCACTCCCCTGCCCCGAATACACTCCCAACTCTGATCTCTTTGAGGTTTCCCTCCCTATCTCCCTAAAGGAAACCCACGTAGCTCTCCGTGGACTTTCTAAAGCACTAGGCTTGGACGGGATTTGTCTTTCGTCCCTCCGTAAACTCCCGTTAGAAGTAGTCTGTTGTATTCTTAACATACTATTAATTAGCGATATTGCTTCAGCCCATGAAACTGCTCGCTTAGCTTCATCCATAAAATTAACAATGCCACATCCCCAAGCGATCTGCGACCCCTATACATTAGTTCATACTTACAACGAACGCTTAACAAAATTCTCTCTAGGCGCCTCCAGAACTCTATTAAGCTTCTCCCAATCCAGCGAGCGTTTCTCCCCTATAATAGTACCTTGCGGTTCTGGATGGTATCCTTAACGATGCCAAGTCTGCAGGACGTGAGCTCAGACTCGCCTCAATCGACCTCCGTAAGGCATTCGACATGGTGAGTCATGACTCCGTCCTGTGGTCACTCCGGACTCGCGGATACCCGGAGGTATTCATTAATTATATCGAACGCTTGTACCTCTCATCTAAAACTCACATAGAATTTAGACAAGAATGTCGCACATTTCGGCCAACTAGGGGTGTTAGGCAGGGAGATCCTCTGCCCCCCTTTTATTTAATCTAGTTCTCGAGGACATTCTTTCAAAATTAGACAAAACTAATATCAGGTACCAACTTACTGATGACTTCCGCCTTATGGGCCTAGCCTTTGCGGATCATCCTAATAGCTTCCACGAAATCCACTCTCCAACGGCTCCTTAATATTGCGGACCCACTTTTGAAATCCCGAGGCCTTGAAATTAATACTAATAAAAGTTTTACTATCTCCCACCTATTTAGTAGGAAGGAAGCTAAAGGTTTTATCAATACTTTATCAATACCGTACCAGAATTTAACGTTGGAGATCGGCAATTGCCAGCTAAAGGTATGAGCGATCGATGGAGATATCTTGGAGTCGACTTTGACAGCAAGGGCAGAGCTGACTCCACCAAGGATATACTCCTTAATTTACTCAACAGACTCACGATAGCTCCCCTTAAACACCACCAAAGACTCATATTTTTGAAAGACTTTCTCATTTCCCGTCTCCTATATAAACTGGTCTCCGGTCCCAGGCCATCTTACGCACTCCTTAGGGACCTAGATAAAGAGATCAGAAAGGTTGTTAAGTCGAAATGGGTTAAGCTCGAAAACTCGGTGCCGAACGCCTACCTGTACACGCACACAGCACACGGCGGTCTGGACATCCCCTGCCTCCAAACATTCATTCCCAGACTCCGCCTTTCCCGCCTGACAGCACTACAACACTCCACGCACCTTGGGGTCCAATGGATGCTAACCACCGAGCATTTCAAAAAAGATCTTGCGAAAACAAGACTTCTTTGCGAGCGCTTGGGAACCTCCATTGAGACCGCTACACAAGAGACCGATTACTGGTCTCAACAACTACACAACACGTTCAATGGGGCACATTTTAGAAAAGCACACGAAACTACCTTTTGTACATTACTGGATTAATGGTATGCCCTACCTATCTGGTAAGGAGTATTTAAACTTACTAAAGCTCAGGATCAACGCACTACCAACGCGTGCCAGATTGGCCAGGGGACGCCCGGGCTACAACAAACGTTGTAGGCACGGGTGTCATGCGCCTGAGACGTTGGCTCATGTCGCTCAAAGGTGCGATATAACACACAAACAAATCATAAAAAGACATGACGACGTCTGTGCGATCGCGTGGCGCGTCTTCTCCGCGAAAGGGGTCATGAGGTGGTTCGTGAGCGAGTATTCCGTCGACCGGGCGCACCGGGTCTAAAGCCCGACCTCGTAATAACAACACCAACCGAGGTCTGGGTTTTAGATGCCGAGGTTTGCGGCCCGAAGTGGGACCTGGCAAAAGCACGGCAGGACAAGATCACCACATATGACGTCGAGTTCCTAAGAGCGGCGCACCCCGACCCGCAAAAATCTCGCAGATTCGGATCCATCACTATCTCTATGAGTGGTGTATGGGACTCCGAATCTGCGAGGACGCTCTTAAGGCTCGGCGTCACGAAGAGGAATCTTATGGATCTCACCGTTTTAACTTTGCAAGGAACCTTGAGGATATACCGCTCGCACCGGGTCCATAAGAGCGGGCGCTACCATCAAGCAAGGACACGGACAACTAACTCTTAACTTCACGTGACACCTTTTTACCACAATTTTTATTAAGGCGAGCACTGCCGAGTGTGCAAACGTATTGTAAGTGATTAATTAATCATCACAATATTTTCTATATAAACTGAGTAGTACAGTAATATCCTATCTGTCTGTATGTCCGCGAGACATTTTTGTATATAGTTTTTATCATGTTAAACTGCGTCAACTACTTTAATGCCACTCTCTGTATTTACCCTCCTGCACTAACACGGGCCAGCGTATTCCCTCTAAGTTCCTATAAGTCCGATACACGTCCGCACTGCCTGGCGCCACCGAAGTAACATATATATATATATATATATATATATATGACAAATACGTATATATTTATATAAAGTTCTGTCGAAGTTTTAAGGCAAATTCAGGCTTTTATTTCATGCATGCGGCGCCACCTCAGTCAATCATATATACATCACTTTCATTTGTTAAGCGATCGCTTAATGAGAAAATGAACATCTTCCAGACTTTTTTCCTTTGAAATGCAAGAAGGCGATGAAGGTAGAAGAATGCCCTCGGAACATTCGAAATTATTTCCGCTCAGATAATTCAGTGAGCGCAACGATAGGCTGATGGAAAGCTGACTGCAGTAAGTTGATTTCCGTGTCTTTGAAAATGCCCTGCGACCGCTGAGTCGTGTGGGCACGAGCTGGAGCGTTGCCGGTCAACCTCTGACGTTTCGTCTTCGTTGCGGGAATTCCAATAGAGCAAAAAGTCGTCACCCCATGGATGATGACTCTTTGCTCTGGGTACGTCAAAGTGGGTTATAATACATACATCTTGGTCTCATCAACTGTGACCAATTTTGAGAAGTCGGCTGAGTGACCATCTTCAAAGGTCTTTATACATTTGTCCGTAAAAGCGAAACAATCGTATGGCCTGCGTTAGATAAAAGTCACCTAACCTTTTTTCTCGTACATAGTTGTGCGAAATCTACGTTTGCGAGAGAACCAAGAGAAAAAAAGGTAGGATAACTACTTTTATAATTTTTACTCTACCTCTTAAACAAGACGTTTCCGCGTCCTCCTTCCATTGGAAAAAAGTATTTTCTTGCCGAGTTCTACTAAACCTCGCAATAAGTACATAACGATATGAATGACCCTGTATATATATATATATATATATATATATATAGCAGATTAATGACAATACTCCTTTAGAAGCCATAGGCAGCGCTAGTCGGTTGTCCGTTCCAGAGGGCAGACAACGATGGGTGAGGTAAATAGGAACTTAAAGTAATACAGTATTGTACCTTTACTGGAGGCCTTTTCGTCGCCTTTAATCATTTAGGTAGACACTAGGGTATATTACCTAGGTATGGGCTTTTCTTGCGTTGAAACTCGATATTTTATATTAGAAAAATATAAAAAAGTAACTACTAGCACTGAGATTAGACTAGTCAATAAAAAAGCGATTTAAAGTTATTACATACGTGCGCATCTTGGGTAGATTGTACAGCCAGCAAGCACCCGTGCCGCCACATTTATTCTCCCAGACGTCACACGATCGGTCCATGACGTACGAAAAGATGATAGGATACGGCATAAATGCGAACAAGTTTAGACATGTGCTCTGGAAGGCCAACGCTACACTTTTGTCTTGTGGCAGGATCGATCGAAGAAGAAGCAAGTTTCCGCCGACGTATGTTGATGCTAACGTCACCTAAAAGCCACCAAGATATAGAAAAACATTTCTCATTATTAGCTGCTGTCTTTAAAAAAAGATAACTAGAGAGGTATGTATTTCGATTGACTCTATTATGTGTGTATCACTTCTGAAGCGCTACTATATATATATATATATATATATATATATAATATAAGCAAATTTTATTTCAGCGGATCGAACTAAAGTAGACCGTAGAGGTTTTTTTTTAGATTTTTCCGTAAGGCTCGTGTACGGTTTTTTCATGTCATGGCTAATTTTTAATCCACTCCGGCATTTACCTTGTCTAAATTGGAAACCATGCAAACCAATTTAAGAGTGGCCGGTCTGGGTCTTGAACCCAGTGCTCCCGAATGCAATACAAAGGCTTTGCCACTAAGCCATCTTGCTCGGTTTAATACACCGACAATTACAGATTATACACCGGCTCTATAATTGCGTGTTGTATTTGCCTGTTAAGCTAGCTGCCATACGTATTTTTGCTCAATATACATCTATGGACACAGCCTGGCCTGGCCTACCTGTATGCAGAACACAATCAAACTGTACGTGAGCAACGGCGATTCACATTCAGCTTGACATCTACCCGCACTGACTTCACTCGGTCGCACGTTCATAGGGTATCCGCCAAATGTCAGCCTCGAAAGTTTGTCGCTTGTTGTTTCTGTCACGCACGAGCAGTCGAAGAACGAGCCGTTACCGGCCTGCGTACAGCCGGCAAAGCACGGCGAGAAGAACTGCCGCCTCGACTCGACCTCGCAGACGGGCGAGTGCAGCGCCGTCGAGCAGTCACAATCGGAGCACGGCGATACGAGCGTTTTCGGCACTTGGCACTCAATTCCCGACAACGCATAGAAACCGATCGTGGCGACCAAATACGCCAACACGCAGTGAAGCGCTACGGAACGGGGTCGCGGTTTGACGAAGTGCGTGAACGCGCCCCCGATCGCGATGCCGACTGTGTTCGACACGAGGTAGACGGGTGCCGTTATGGCGCTCGCCTGCGACGCTGTACGCTGAAACTGATGCTCGAGATACTTCGGAAAGTTGATGTAGTAGCCCGCGAGCGCAATATAGCCGGCGATGAAGCCGAGTAGGCGAAAGCTGTACACCGGAGTGCGGACAACCCGCACGATCACCGCGAACGCTTCGCGAATGTCGCCCGCCAGCGATTCGGCTTTCTTGTGCTCTCTCTTGTTGGCCTCGGACTTTGAACGTAGCTTCTTTGGAAAGAGCATCATGGGAACTGCCATCAGGCACATGCTAATGCCGATCACAATATAGCCCATCCACCAGGCTCCGATCCAGCGGGGATCCTTTGGCGTGAGGCCTCCGCTCGAACCCGACGGATTCTCCCACTGGCGTAGAGCGCGCGAACTTAGCGTGAAGCCCAGAATAGGGCCCATCATTCGAACAAAGTACACCGCGCCAAGGTATAGAGCGCTGTTCTTTTTCTTGACGTTGTCGTCTAGGTAAGACGTGCCTAGAACGTAGTACGAAGTGGCGCCGACGCCATTGAAGAAATTGCCCAAGAAAAGGCTCCATAGCGGTATGACCGACATGGAACCGTCGTTGTGCTGCGAACTACAGCGAGGGTTCTCATAGCGGCCTGGGCCACAAAGCTCCACCGGAGCCGCCGCAGCATTCGACGCATTTACGCCGACGCTCGTCTCGTTGGCGTTCGTCTGCGGCGTTCCAAAATGCGTTGCGGGTCCATACAGAAAGAAGGGAAGCATGCTGGCTACACAACCGATTGCCGAAGCCACCATACCGAGAGTAATCCAGGGCGGTCGCGACGAGTTCTTCATGAAGAACATGATCACGAAGCAGCCGATGATCGGCGAAATGTCGTCGCCGATCATGATAATGCTGCACTGCTTTGACGACATCGAAAAGCGCTTTTCGACGGTGGACAGCGTTCCGACCAGATAGGAACGGTAGGAGCCCTGGAAGATGCCGAACACGGCATACACCAGAGCGTAGACTCTGGGCGAGGCAAACGGCTGAAGCCAGCCCGGGCGCAGACCGCCCACGCCGCACAGGTAGTCTTTGCTCAGCATGACGGCGCACTTTGGTTGGCGCTTACTCCGTGGCACTAATTCCGTTCCAGAGCCCGACCGGCCAGAACCAACTTTCGCTGTGTACACGCTGAAACTACACCGTCATTGCCCGATAGTCAGCCATCACTGCTCACATTTCCCTAGTAGCAGCAATAGCATAGAGGCCGTCGTGCAGGTGTACGCATAGATACACAAGTGGTACGAGCCATGATGTAGACGGTGAAGGGAGACCTAGCAGAGTGTTGGGTACTGGTCTAAACCGACGGTTGCACGGGGGAGGGGGGGAGGGCGGAGAATACCTCCCAGTCGGCCGACGGTGGAGTTGGCGACGTCTCTCTGTACACGGCTGAACCAATGGAGACAGAGGAGAGATCATTCATTTCAGTATGTGTCCGTCAACATCCATTGATCCGCGCCGACAAGAGTAAACTTCTAGTGAGACGATGCTATAATGCTGAAACTATCTCAACTAGAGAGTTTCCTCGTGAGGTTTTTTGGCCGGTAGGCTGCTGCCATATAACCGGCTGACCTCCGGTTTCTCCCGACAAACTAGACAGGTAAGAGCAATTTGAACGAGCCGTAAACTTGGCTGCTTCTGGTGTCTCTCCTCTCGGTCACTCGCTCTCATGGTAAGGGAAGCCAGGCCAATCGCGGCCTAAACAGCAGTGAGTGACTCCCATTCGAGTCTGTTATTACCAATGCCACCCAATCATAGCGGCTCTCAAGATGATAACGGACTTCCCGGTGAGTGGGTTGTTGCCTACAGCGTCAGCAGCAGCAGGAATAGCAGCAGAGCGTATACGCATCGTTCCGCTGGCAACGGGAGAGTTTCGCTTAGCCCCCCCCCCCCCATACAGTAAGAAGGACAACATCTCCGGCATTCGAGCCTCGCAATCGCCGGCACAGCCTCTACTTGCTCTCCATTGTCCCGCTTCTTCCTTGGAGCCGCATAGTAGTAGTAGTCGTAGTTCAATAATGATGGTGATAATAAAACAACAACAACAGCAACAACACGGCGTAGTCGTATTTGCACACGAGTAATGCTCGACAGAATAAAGATATTCTGTATTGCACAGAGTAAGCCAGGAGAAGAGACGTTAATTGCCGTTTAGTCTAGATTATTGGAGTCAATCTGGAAGACAGAACATGCCGTTCTGTTTGCTGGTTGCTGTACGCCGGCAGATGGTGGCGGCTAAACCGCATTGCGGATTATGGGTTTGCGTTGTGTGGACAATAGCATCTGGCAGTCCGTTTCATTGGCTGCATCCTGCGTATGGCAGGTCATTTGCAAAATGTAAGGCAAGAGCAAAAAAAAAGAGAAAATATCATGCTGAGGGAAAGAGAGAGAGGGGAGAGATGGAGAAGAAACTCAAGAACCACCGTCAGTCCTTGCTGGCTAGATTGAACGTTAACGGTATAGCACGTGCTAGGAGGAGCAACAAACAAGAAATGCGGCAGCGCGCATCCTCGTTCATCTTAATAGTATTGTTCGCTACGAGAGCGGCTTAAAGCCGCCAGTACCGTTGGCCGCCCCGCTGTAGTTGCCGTTCTGGCGGCTATTATAATGAACGGTAGCACCTACTCCCCTTCCTTCTCCTTCCTACCATTAGAAGAACAATAGCCCCTGTCAAAGTCATTTGTCGGCCGCCGCAAACGCCATGTCATCTTGTGTCTACAATAAGCAATGCTGATGCTGTTATCTTTTACCTTTTATTGGGCTGATGTTGTATCAGTAATACACTTGTTAGATACTGTAGCTACTGCCGTCTATGGCTCATCTGTTGTTGGACAGCTGGTTGTTGCTGTTGTTGTTGTTGTTACTGCTGCTACTACTGTTGATAGTTAACGTATGATACTTATCTTGATTAACCAACGGTTGCTTTACGTATTGTGCGTATATGGAAAATACACGTTTGCGTATGTGTATATTTATCCCGGCTCCAATAGTTCGATCAACCGCCAATTGTTCCCTCGCTTGTTGAAGGTGATATAAATCAGCCTGTCACCCGCAGAGTTTGCATAAGCACACTAAAGAGATTCCATGGAACTTCTCTCAAAAGCAGATCTTTATGTAAAAGCCATGCACAGCAAATCGTGCAAGCAAATTTATATTCTCATAATTGCAGCGCTTCCACTAACTACATGGTATTTTCTGGATTTCATAAGACAGGTGGTCAATGTTTTCTGTCTTGGACTCTTATTCTACCGTGATCGTTGGAGAATGCAAATTATGTAGGTCCTCAACAAATAGCGGAGACTACACCGGTAAATAAACCAACCTGTTAGTACTAACGCAGTGGACACCCTTGATTTAGTCAAACGTCTAACGTTCTTGAATCAAAAGAAAGTTCGTTGCTTCCAGCCACTATATCTCCACCTTGAAGTTTGATCGCCTTTGTCTTACTCATATTAGTGCCAACTTTTCAGAATTTTTCGGTCGACGTAGTGCTAAAAAGTTTTAAGATACAACTGCAAGTGAAACCGGCTGCAGGAGTATACTACCAAGTCATCAGCATAGAGCATATTGTATCTCTCTCAGAGGGTCACCCTCCAGCACGGATAAACAGCAGGCGGCTAAAGGTTCCAACGTTTTTAGAGGTTCCAACGTATTCAGTGAAACTCCGTAAAATGCAAGCCTGTTGTGTATGATTGTGCAGCCGTGTAAAATGCCCTTTTGAAGTAATTGAAGATAGATGCATTTAGACGATATCGTGTCACAGGCAACTTAGCCCAATACGAACGTCTAAAATTTGGTTGTCAGCGCGTAAAAAAATTTTGTCCAGCCCATTGTAAAATCATGTTCCTGATTAAGCTTTCTGCTAAAAAAAAAGTCTTGTCGACAGGTCAGGATCGCCGACAGAATTTTTTAGATTGCTTTTATGCCTCAATACCTTGATAATATAGTCGCAGCAATGGAACCCCTTCCCTGCAGGAATAATGCTAAAAAGGTCTTCCATCCTTTGTGTAGTTCAGACGTTTTCTAGAGTCTAGAGTGTAGTGAAGCAGAGTGCAAAAATAATGGGTTGTCTGCGATGTTCATTTGTGACCAAGTCGGGCCCCGGGGCTTTTGGAGCCGCTAAAAGGCCGCGACAGGGCTTGGCGGGTTTCAGTGACAAGCTCTTCCCACACAAGAACATAGCTTGGAACGGCTATGGCACTGGCAAGCATTTGACGGAAATTAGCATCTAATTTATAATGTATGGTAAGACAAACAGTATCGCGTCTGCGTGTATGCCGCCACTTATGAGGTAATTGTTGCACTTTAAGAAGCAAGCTGTACTGTCTTCATTTGTCAAATTCCTTTAACGCATTGAATCACATAGCGTATGGAGCGTATTATCGATTGTCCGTGATGCGCATCGTTTGTAAGTTCATGTTGGCCGAGCGCTACCAATAATAACACTTCGTAGCAGGTAAGATTTTACGTTGATATCAACGGGCACTGGGGTAAAGTTCAGACGGGGTTATCTAACGTAGGCACTCGTAGGAAATGTGTCTAATGTAGATTGTCCCTGAGGCGCGACAAAGACCGAATGTTTAGCTGTGGATATAATCCACATACTGTGAGACACAAATGCAATGATTAGTGGCAGCATTATTAGACATTTTGAAGTGTGGAAGCAATAGATTTATCTAGCAGTGTTGTAATTGGTCTTAAAAAAATAGTATATATTGCATTCACGTTGATGGCATTTCCAATCAGAACTACGCAGTGATCCTCTTTTAAATTTATGTATACCCCCCTTCGGTCAAGTGGTTTCCTCTGCATTCTAGAGCCCCAGGGCCTCTCCTTCGACGATGGTAAGCGCCCGGATGGGATGACTCTTACTCCCTTCAGTAGGGGCAGGATGCTCGTCTGGGATGCCACTGTCACCGACTTATTAGCACCTTCAATGGTCGGTAGCGAGGCGACGCCGGTAATCTAGCCGAGACGAGGAAGCTCGCAAAATAGCCTGAATAGGTTACCCACATGAGTTTCAACCGCTAGCGTTCGAGACCTTGGGCGGCCCAGGCAACCTTACTCGCGAACTTCTCCACAGAGTCGGCGAGCAGCTGAACCTTGCAACCGGAGACAAGCGAATTGCGGCTTTTCTAAGACAGCGTCTCGACCTCGAAGTCCAACGTGGGAACGCGGCGTCTGTCCGCGGCACGCGGCTGAAGTGGTCCCAACCCACTCTATATGAGATAGAGTAAGAGTCCTAGTGCACACGTTCTCGGGAGACAATTGTCGCTCCATTTGTATTTTTAATAGACACATATATATATATATATATAAGGCGAGCACTGCCGAGTGTGCAAATGTGGTGTAAAGGAATAATAGATTATCACAATATTTTCTATATATATACATATATATCCTCTTTGAAGCAAATCCTTACACCGAGGAGCCTCTGGTGCAACACAGCAATCCCCCCACTTAATCTACTCGGTCTCCCAGTATGTACAACTAGACGTCCCTTTACAGACAAATTGAGGACGATGGTGGGTTCGGCGGCCATGTCTCAGCAAGGGTCAACACGTCATACTGCTCAGCTAAGGGAAGTGGAAACTTGATTTAGTGCCCTCGCAATTCCACTGAACGAAAGTAAGTTGCGACCTCTTGTCTTGATAATTTTGCACTTGCTTGTATACTCCTGCTTTAGCCGGTCATACGTTTCTACGAGGTTTGTTGTCTTGTCGTTTCGTGTATAGTTGCTTGCCAATTTCCTGAACGTTTATTAACCTTAATATCAGTTTTCACCTCAGACAACTGACGCTTTGGAAGTTATTATTATTTATTTATTAACACCCGGGCTGGGTAAGTGTGTTTATGTTACATCACCGTTTTTCGACACAACAATCGATCTAGCGTTTTGCCAGTTCTGCTATGAACCGAACCGCCGGACAAACCGCGGCGTGGTATTTATCACATTTACTCCAGCATTCTTTGCATCGACATTCGTCTTGTGGTTCATGGAAGCTCTCCACGTTGCATAGAACTTTGAAAAGTTATAAAAGCGGTTAAACGTGATCATATGGGCAACCAGGTTTGTTAGACAGGGATCCTGCACACCTCTAGACGCCGCAGACCGCGCCTCTGTGAGGGCCGCACACCGGTAGACCGTGTGCCCGACATCGTCGGAATCACCGGAGTCGCACAGGACACATATGTATGTTTGTTATGGCTGTGTTTTTCCGCTTCGTGTATTCCTAGAACTGTCTGTGTTCTCTCTGCGTTTGAGTGGCGTGCCAGGGCCGAATGTCCGGTATGAGCTTTTTCGTCCACCGGGCCCGGCTGTCCGCCATCGAAGTGCTCCACTCGTCCTGCAACCACGGAGACCTCCGTCCGTGGTCAGACTTAGATCTTCGTCAAGTATAGTATCGCTTCTCTCCGCCACCAGCAGGCCCCAGGGTAACATCCTGGCGAGAACTAGCAGGGCTGCCGTAGAGGTCGTCCTATAAACCCCGCTCACCCGGATGGCCGTTCTGAGGGATCTTTTGCCCAGATCTGAACGGCATACAAGGCAATGGATTCTGACACTGAAGATTCTAAAAACGCAACTCGGTTGGCCTTCGGGGTCAAATGTCTTAAGTGTGCTGATCCAGTAAGGCTCGTGTCGAAAATTACTCATATTTTCTTGACCTTCTGTTTAATACGAATCGCGTGTCAAGGGAATGGTGTCACAATGCCCTACGTTGTCCTTCGCTCGGATACCTTGGCCAGTGCCTGTAGTATACGTTTCTTTCTCGCAGAGACCAGTAGCGTGGGAGTAAACCAGAGACTCAACACCCTCGGGAAGGCCGTCGATTCCCAATACCCGTCGTAAACAAGGTTTCACAAGATAGAGCCATGTAGAGCTCGTGCTGTTATCCCATGTATGTGGCCCTCTGCGGTGATCCCCCGCTGGTCCAGGTAAAAAAATATTCGCCCGAGGTAGGGCGAGATGCCCTTTTGCAGTACTTTGACAGACGTTTAGCCGAGCCTTCGCAGAATGGTGGCCCTGGTCGGCTGCCGCTTGTAATCTGTAGGTCAGGCGACGTTGGTCGGTGTCTGCTATGTACGGAGCTATCTCAATCATGTCCTGATGTAGCTTGTCCCAATTGGGGCGGCGCGTTTGTCAGCCTCTTCAATCGGGAGCCGACATAACTCTCCGGGCCAGTACCAGCAGAGTACATGTAATAACTTTAGTCACTAAGTGGCTTTTCTTCTTTTGAAACCCTCCAGTTTGTGACTGTTGGTAGTGTTGCCTTCTCTGATAGTGTAAGAGGAATGACTGAGCTTTGTAGCCTCGGCCTAGTGTGCAGCAAAGTGGGCTCTGGCTACAATAAAGCCCTAGGCTGTACTAGCAGCTTAAATTGATTTTCGGTCGGGGGCGACCCTAACCATAAATGCAGCGCTCTCTCAAAAAATCTGTAGCTTCCCGTGGTTGAGAGCCCCCTGTCCCAACCGTGCTAGAAACAATGCTAAAGTAGACCCAATTTATGTTAGCGATCTAACATTTAGGGTGTGGCTTTGGGAGCAAGTTACAGTGGTATGTCAAGATGGGTATGGTTTAGTATCCGTCACCTTTGGTTGTTACACAATAATATTAGGAATATTAAAGATTGTCATATCAAATTTAAATTGTTTTGTTCTTTGTAGTTGAAAACGTCACCGCTTTAATTAAGGCTGTTTAATGGCCAAGTCTTTAATATTTTTTAGAGGAAGAAGCATGAATGAGGACCCCTATATGCTGAAATGTTTCGTAAAACCTGAGTGACTGCAAGAGGAATTACTTTGTAGGTTTAGGGACATAATATGCAAGCTATACGTGTATATCCCCGTGCGGGTTTGTATCGAAAAATTTGTTTGTACGAACCGTTTAATTGTAAAATGATATTGTGTTTTACAACACAATTCATTTGCGGTGGAGGGAATTTACAGAGTTCATGGAAAGGTTATGAATGATGCGCTCTCTAGGTCAGTATTCTGCTACCGCCTCGAAACGGCTCAGCATGGTATATATAGTCATGCAAACACAAAGAGATGATTACGAAATGAGGTATCTTGTCATTCATCATATTAGTATCGGGGCTACAGTGTTGCCTTGTAGCGAAGACTACTAAAGTTGCGCATATGCTCGTCTTCGGCACATCCACAATTCACGACAGGCCATGTCAGATTCGTTTGTCTTTATTTTGGAGGAGATTCATGAATTTGCAGCAGTTTGATTAATTTAGCACTATTTGCTTGCTACAAAGGAGATAGAGGAGAACAAGTAATGTTAAACAAGTGCGAACCGAGCAGGTCGTGCCTCCAGGTTAGCTGAGGCTAACAAATGCAGAAAATACTCAGGCGTTGATTATCCGCACGAATTTTGTCCGTTGGCGTTCGAGACTATGGGAACTGCCCCCTTACACTCAAGCTGATTCAGCGCGTCGGTAGAAGCCTTAATCTTTAGACAGGAGACTCGAAAGCATCTGAATTCTTGCGTCAGAGGCTACCGCTCGACATTCAACGAGGAAATGCAGCGTCTGTTCGGGGCACATTGTTGAACTAACCCAGGGTTAGAGAAGCCGTGATCACACGTTCGCGCGGACACTCCAAAGTGCTGACATAGTGAAGTTATATACATAAATCCGAGTACTCTTTTGCTATCACCGGATGCATACAACTTATATTAACCTGCATATTAGGCATGTAATTGCTGACAAGGTAGTATGGTTGCAACTGCTTGCAAAGCTAGTGAATTGAATAAATTATCCGCCCAGTTGGAAGGAATGATAGTCGACCAGTTGGTGAAAGAGTAGTCCAACGGTACACTCTGTTGGAGATCAAAATTTATTGTAGATGTATTATCTTTCTTCACGTCTAATTGTGTTAAGCGGCGTCTTCATGGCCCTAATTCACGCTTGTTTGCTGCGAATTGGCCCGTCGGCGGCACCCAATGAACATCATCATTCTCGCTATTTTTACGTGTGGTGTCAGCCTTATAGCTGGCGCCGTCTCGTGCATCCTCGACTGAAATGCTGTTCTGCTTGCAGCCGGTAAACTGTATACGCTTCAATCATTTATCGGAACGGAAAAAGCATTCTCTTATGTATGGTAATTGCCGCAATGCGCATTATGAAGGGATATCCGAAGGTATAATCACAGGCCAGAGAGAGACCCTCTGAGCCTAAAACTCAAGCCACCAATTTACCTGACGGTAAGCCACAAGGAGAACCCTTGGCATACCGTCCTATAAATATGCTCTTTTTTAATCCAAATTATCCCATCCACTTGATTAACAAACGACTAGTGACGCTTTCGTGGTTATAAAGCACTTGTAAACAGAGGCGTGTCCCCCCCACCTAGGGCGTACCTAAAACACCGAGCGCCTACCTACGAAGGCATGGACTATGCAGTTACAGCCGGAGTCCCCAAGGGTTCGTAGTGGAAAATATATAACCTCGAGAAGACAGTACTACGGCCGCCCCCAACAAGGGCCAAAGAGAACGACTGGATTTAAGTGGGATTGTGAGCCTCATATTATAGTGGCTTTAACAACGACGCATAGTGTGCATCATACAGTTTGCCAGTTAATCTCTATAGAAAGGTCATACCATACTCCTTGTATATTTAAGTTATAGCAGTTCCTTAATTGTGCAATATTCGGGCGGATGTTGTTAGGTTAAAGCATAAATTAGACTGCTTCAAAGAGAAAAGCCAAGGGCCGCCCTTGCACTCACTCATCTAGGCACCAGAGGTCGTTTGAGGGACACACAAAAATGGTGTACAACAAGGTTCTCTAGTTGAATTCCGTAACCGAAAAAAAAAAACGTCTCCCTTCCTTAGAGCGAGGATCTTCGCTTCATATACATACATGGGCAGTGTCATAGGTTTAACTATCTCTTTTCCTTTGTACACATGTCATTCAATCTAAAATACAAAACAAGCCAAGCATTGTATCATCTCACAGCGATTTATTGCACTCCTCATTTGCAGTTGGTACATAGCACAACTTCGATCGAGTCGAGAATTCTTATTGGTTCGACCGACAATTACACGCGCCGCCATAACAGCTACACAAACACTGCGTTCTCATTCAAAATACCATTGAGGCTTTGTGAAATAGTAGGCATGCAACCAAGAACAATTATGCTACCTCTTACCTAGTATACAACAATTAAATCAACCACATGCCCCCACGACGAGACTCGCAGCACTTATTAACATAAGCTCGACGACAAGTTCACAAAGGCAGATCGCCAGCTCGTCTGCGCGAAAAATGCACAGGCAAAACCTTAATTACGTGGGGGAAAAAGAAAAAGTGTGTTAAACCTAACAGGTGAGCTTGTGGGGTGTAGGTGTATGGTACGAATAGAAGAGAGGAACAGAAAATATTCGATCCGTCGTACCCCTCCGTACTCTCGCGGCCAGCGCGAGTCTTAGTACTTCCTCCCACGAGGCCCCCGCAACATACACATAATTTATTCCTTACGCAAGTTGTACACTTACATAGACTTGTGCACAGGTTACATGAAACATACAACATGGAACATATTTAAACGTCATAACAATTAAAAATATGCTCTTCGGCTATTTGAAATCTAGTACTGATATATATATATATACATATAACATCACCAGTATCAGTAACAGCAGTGAGGACAGTACGAGGCATCTCTAGGTTTGAGACGTCGTCGCGGTTTAAGTGGTGTTAAGCGTGACCAAATAATTTGAACGTTGCTGTGATCATATTTGATATTCCGGGTGGTTCACTAAATTTGCCGAACTAAACCGCCGCCAAAAACGACAGACATGTTAACTTTATCGGTTCCGCTTCTCCAGGCTGTAGTTCGTCTGCCAAAGGATACCGGAGCCTTGCATGACTAGTGCCGATCCCTTAAACGTTGTTAGCACGAATCAGCCTGAAACTTTATTACTGACCAACGTACAGCAACAGCATCTTGTGCAAGACATCTTTTATACTTGATAAATCGTGACGACTGACAACCAAGGGTTTATCTACCCTTGGCTAAGGTAAAAACCTACTTCTTGGATTTCTTGTGAATGGCGTTTACCGCATTAAGTGCCTCTTTTTTAAGCTCTTCCGTTGCCATTCCCGTATAATGCTCGATCGCCTTATCGACCACTGGCCAAATCTCGTTCAACAAGCGTGCCTGCAAAAAGGTCAAGAGTTATCATTGATCGGCGCAGCAACGAGAGATCAACCGCGCCCAGATGTACCGTAGTATTTATGCATCATGATGCTCCGCCTCAGAAATTCGGTTCCAAACGAAATTGTCTAGATTTTAAATCATTTAGTTTATGTGAAGCTGGCTTCTCTATACGACAGGGTCGCCTGCTCTTGCCTCATCCATATTAGCTTGATTAATTCAAGACCTGAGTTACAAAGTCGTCAGCACATAAAACAAATTGCCGATACTTCGTTTTGTAGGTTGATTATTATTGTTGTCGTTGTCTCAGCTTGCAATGGCTTTTCGCTTACCTGAAGAGTGGTCCGTGTTCCCCCGACCTGGGTCGTGACGAGTGGCGTCTGACCCTGGAATCCAAAGAGCGGTGCCAGAGCCTGCATCTTGAACTGGACTAGCGCCCCGAACAGCGGTATGAGCATAATGGCACCTAAAGCCTGAAAAATGTTTGAGTCAGAATCTTATTCGACGTCGAAGTGCGGACTTTGTCTGTAAAGTAATTTGTGATGGACCGAGATCGATATTGTCCTCACTGCGGAATAATGGCGTCGCAACCGACGTTTTCTTCACGATATGCTTCTACCTTAATCTAACTGATATTTTCGGTTACCTCACCTATTGATGCCGTCGCGTAGTTTCGAATCAACGCAAGTACGCAAGTTATTTTATATGTCACCGTCAAGAATAACTGCAGCAACTTACAGGTCGCAATTGCGACAGCTTGCACGTCTTGTACGCAAAATCACAGACGCCCGGGTTCCAAAATCGACGTGGTCGAAATAGTGACCACGTCGAAATTGACAGCCCCGGCTCCAGTACTTACCATGAGGAACCAAGGAATCAGGTCGAATCCTTTGTGGTGGCAGCCCAGCGAGGTCTTGTACGAGGGCGCCACATTTCCGAACTCGAATTCGCCGTGACTGTGACCGGGTCCATAGCCGCCGGCGCCGGCGTAACCGCCATGGCCGGCTCCGGCGTAACCGCCATGCCCTCCACCGTACGAGCCTCCGTACGAGTGGCTCGCGTGCGGGTAACCATAGTACTCATGCGGGTGGCTTGCTGCAACCTGGAGGCAGTTTACGGTTGTTTGTCGTCACCGTCACACACGAGAATTCGACGGCTAGAACCTCGATCACGTCGAGTGTTTGTAAACGCACACGAGCGTGTGCTTCATGTATGTTCATGTATACACGTGCAGCGCGTCTGTGTTTAGGTTTGTGTGTGTACGTTTATTATTTATAGCGCCGATAAGGTGTAGACTCGATCTTCTTACAGCCATACCATTATTGCTACGCAGAGCAGTACACATTCTTCGAGTATGTTGTACAACGTAATCTCCGAATTACGTTGTACAGATTACGCTGTGCAACATACCCGAAGTATGTGTATTGCTCTAGTGGCATAATGGTATGGCAGCAAGGAGATCGTTCAACGGTTACATTGGGGAGAAAGGATATATTATTAAGCAAATATTGGTGGCTAATCATCTGTGAATAGCGTGTACAGTGAAATGGTGGTATTCTAGCTAGCGCGGCCTGGGCGATAGGCGAATAGGGCACTTGTACCCATACAGGGTAATAAAGCTGGCGCGAACATGCAGGAGGAAACAAGTTTACTTTAAAATTGTTGAAGACATTGCAGTGCATTTCTGTTGGCGTCGTGCGTACAATATCAATTATCGAGGTATCAGATAGGTAAAAAAACAATATCAGCAACCACAACAACAAAAACAACGACACAACAACAACAACAACAACAACAACAACAACAACAACAACAAAGAGCTAGAGTTCTCATCGAACGTCAGACGTCAGCATCATCGCAATAGACGGACAGAAGACGAACGTAGCGATGTTCAAGCGACGTTGTGTGTGAGTTACGAGCGACAAAGCACGCCGACGTCAACGAGAACTAACTTTCTCCGAACATTGTCTGTCTGATCGAATGTTGTTTATGTACCTTGAAACTGGGCACCATAGGTCCGGGGCCCATGTGAAGGGGCCCCATAGAACTGGGGATGCCGATAGACCATACCTCAGTCTTTTTGGCCGACGACGTGGACCCGCCATCCTTGGCCGCTACGGGCGATGGGATAGCCAACAGGTGTAGAGTCACAGCCACTACCACGGCCAACATGCTGGGAATCTGCTCTCAGTTGAACAGCAACGGCAATAGAAGACGCAGAAGCAACAACAACGTATTTGTACGACGTCATATACATGCATTTTAGATCTTATTAAATACTAAATGCTTAATTTTTTTTATTTTTTTAAATGCATCTTAGAGCAAATAATAAATACTTCAGCTGAAAACAGCGTTTACGTAGTCTTGCTACCACAATAGTGGGTCTGTGCTGTAATAAGTACCCTTGTGGGAACGAATACTAAATCTACCAAAAGTTGAGCTATTCAACAACAGTTGCAAACGGATATTATTCAGGAGAATGGAGATTGTTATCTAAACAAGACATCCGACGACGTCAAACAGAAGGGCAGGGAATCTCTCTCTGATTATCCGTAACATCGCTCACTAAGGAAGCCATTAACCGTAGCGCGACCGAAGAAAAGAGGGCTATTAGGGCGAACTCGTGCGGTAGCTACACCAGCCAATCAACAGATGCGCGTACGTATAGACAGACAATCCAGGTTTTCGCGGGGTTCACTGAGACGTATCCAGCATAGGCATAGGCGGCAGTTGGTCAGAGTGTATGTAGTACACTGCCGCCATGAAACGTTGAATTGGTACTAGATAGGGTTTGCTTCTTTTCTCCTAAAGGCCCCGACGCATCTGTACAAGGCCTCCTGTTGCCGATCTTCGTTGCTTACCCTGGAGACTGCCATACTCGTCGGTATGTGTAGAGATACTGGCGATGACCACGACGCTGACAGCAAACACAACAACAGCGGCAACGGCGATAGCAACAACAGCAATAGCGACAGCAACAACAGCAAGAACAACAGCAACAGCGCAGCACAATCGAGGACAACAGCTCCAGAGGACGGTGGACGACGACCACTGCTGCGAGTACAACTACAATTACTTCACCTTCACCACAAGGACTACTACCACCACCATTCACCAACAACAATCACCACCAACCACCTCTACCAAACGATGACGACCTGCCAGCTACTCGACCCGAGTTTATATAGCACACGTCGTTCGACTGGCGAGGGGTTGCACCCCCGACTGCCCCGGAGGAATTTGCGGACACAGCGTTCACTTGCGATTGCGCACCTTTTAGCAGGAAGGGGGCAAGGAGGGTATTGGAGGTGTTGGCTGTTATGGGGCGAACTCTGCAGAGCTGACGATAGTGCCAAAAAGGCGAACGGCGATCGTCTCTAACCAAACAATTCAAATTCAGGGTCTTGATCTAGGTGAGGCAAGTTAAAATGTTGTTACTGTTGAAATCCTTGCGGTATTAGTTGTTGTTGTTGTAGCTGATGCAACCCTTATTGTATGTGTTGTTGTTGTTGTTGTTGCAACCCTTGTGGTATTTGTTATTGCTGCCGTTATTGTCGTTATTACATCTTCAAATAGCTACCCGACATGAAAGACGCGTAATATCTGCTGCAGATGGTTGACGCTCGCTCAAAGACGCCCAATCGTTCAACGCCTGTTGTTGCCTGTTATTTTCAATGTTACGACCGTGCGACCTATTGTGCTCTGCTCTCATCTTCTTTTCATTTATTTGCAGGCGTGATTTGTGAAGCAAGCACCGGCATGTTGGCCGCTGCCGGTGAACTCAACGATACGTGGCTGCCTACGTGACAGCCGGCGTGCAGCGCCTGAATGAGGCGATGAGGTAAATATTGGAAAGATGGCAACGAGGTTCGCATCGATGCGTCGCCACCACAACTTAGTCTGACTGACCGTTCTAGCCGTCGACGTCCCGTTATGACAGCATGAAAACGTGCGTGTGGGGTGGGGGTGATGTTTAGTTTAGTAGTATTAATAGTAGTAGTAGTAGTAGTGGTTGTAGTTCAAGTCTAAAGGCAAACGCTCGCCTCCCGGATGCGATCCAACGATGACTGACTGACCGACCGAACGAAGACCAGTGTCTTCAATGGAGGCGGCGACTTCGCCCGAGGCGTCGTCGGTCAGGGCGTGGCGCGCGACCCTTGTCGCCGGGCGATTTTCAGCCGACCGGCCTGGTTACGTTACGTTCGCCGAAACCGAGTCTGAGACTGACGCACCGCCTGCTTGGTCGCGCTGACCATCATGCATATTCGAGCGTCTGTGCCGCGCTCAGGTGCGCACTGTTCAATAGTAACACCTGTTACCTCATCCCCAGACAGCAGCGGCGGCTAAACAAGATGTCCGGGCGGCGATCGCACTTTGGGTTGGACGACCGGGCTAGCGGTTAACCGCTTCGACTGCGTTGTCGCAAAATTCAGCCTGCCGCTCTGCAACCAACTAACTGCTAACAAAATAGCTCATCCAGCGTGCCGTACCGGTAGAGCTGTAGGCATTAGGTCATTCGAGTAAAGATAGAAGGAGAGAGAAAAAGAAACCTTTCCCCGGCATAGAGTTTGCATCCAAACAATAGTTTCCTAATTCCCATAATTTTATTGGGGTTCCCATTAGCAGCCGTTTTAATGCAGGTGAACCTACGATTATGATTCGTCGATTGCCAGCCGCAATTAGGTAAAAGACAAAGTAGAAATAATGTACATCAAACTATTGTAGCATTGCTAGATCGTTCTTGTATGTTGGAATAGTAAACAATAGTTAAACATACGTTTAGTGATTTATCTTTCGTTTTTATCTTCTAGATGTATTAGATTAATTAAACGCTTTATATGCGTTTCATAACCTTCTCATTCGAGACCACTCCCGAAACCATCCCGTGTTCTATCTTTCCAAACCGCAAAATGGCAAGCAAATGCACGTTATTACTTAAACTAACAAAAAAACAAGATATTTGCGTTTTGCCAAACTGGAGTAGATGACGCTGCGAACCATTAAATACATATATACCGCCGACCCCTCGAGATAGTTAAGCACCTCTCTTATCTGGGAGTTAAATTACTCCTAGACTCTTTTTCGGCACTCCCGTTAGCAGAGCACGAGGAAAAACGGTAGCATCCATGTCTCTACTAGGCGACCTGCGTAACGTAGACATAATGACGGTTCTTAAGTGACATAAACACTTAGACAAAGTATATCCTGAAGATATTAAGCAAATACTGGCTTTACCAAGGAACGCCTCAGCCACAGTGGCATCCGACCTATATAAGGAGTGAATGCTGTATTAAGATCGGACACATAGCAAGCTCGCATTTAAACCGAACGCACTCGATACCATTCGGGTGCTCAGAGAAAGAATAAACTTAGAATCGGTCATCAGAACTTACACTAAGATCTTTCACCATAGACGGTGGTGTATGTAGGTCCGTAGACCTTTTGACATTGGGCGCTATCCCATATTTGTGTGCAACTATATTCAACAAACGTCCTTAACGCCACTAATAGGCTAATATTGTGTTGACAATCTAAGTTAATCTAACTTAAGCTATGTAACTCCCGGATTTTCAGTACTCCAAACGAGGTTGATACGAAATGGCGCGATAACGGGCAGCTTGGGTGATTGTGTCGTGTCTGGATACGCAATTGGGCTGTATTGAATCAAGCCAAGACGATAACCGCATCTAGCGTTCCATGTCAGTTTTCAGGCGATAACGTCTAGGCATTGGGTAACAAGTGGTAAGCCATCATTGATGGCATAACGCCAAGTAGTTGAAACTTCATTCAGTTTAGGCGCTCTTATTGAAAAGCGTTTCGTTATTGTAATTATAATAGTAGTAGTAGTAGTTGTTGTTGTTGTTGTTGTTCTTGTAGTTTTTAATGTTGTTATCGTTGTTGTTTACGCATGTTGATGTTGTTGGTGCCACTGGAGTGAATCCAATGATCTTCCAGTTGAGCGCTGATGCTTCACTGTTGGGAGGGCTGCATAGGGGAATCCGCTAAACCCTCGCTCCCAATTTCCAGGTTCACAATCTCACACACGCTCACACACCTCTGTCGGTTTCCACTTCGGGTGTCGACATCGAGTTGTCATTATTTAAGTATTTGTCTGTTCATTGTTGAAGGTGAATGCTGGCGACGAACGGAGATCTACGCCAAGCTGACCACCCAACTATGAACACCGACAGCATGCAATGCTGAAGCAGAGCGTTAAGGAGCATCTTCACGACGAACGGTGAGCTCTTTGCGACTTACGTGTCTAGTGTCGATTGGGTAACGCATAGATGTTCAAAATCCACCTTAGCGGCACCCGTAACGGCAACCTTCGTTAGCACGAACAAGTGCAGGGTATTCGTTCGCCTTTCGACGCGTATCTAAATAGACTGATAGCTCATAAGTGGGCAGGATGAAACGTAGAGATATTGCCGACAGCAAAGTGTTAAAGTCCGCGCTGTACGGGCAGTCAGCAACGTGGAGTTCCGGCTAGACGGAGGAAGATAAATTGTTACTTACTTGTCTTATGCGGCCTGCGAGTTACACAATACGTTCATGAGGAAGAAAGGCGATATGTCTTGGTACTGACGGGATGCCGTTACATAACTAACCCGTGGATGCCAAAAGTTTTGCATGTGTATATATATATTATCTTTGTATATATATGTATATATATATATATATATATATATATATATATGACTGTAGCTTATTAGGAAAGTCATTACCTTAGAGCCTCAAATATATTCTATCGAAATTAGCTATCCCAACGGGCATATGTTACAAGGCACTCCATTTATTTTATGCACATCAAACATTGCAGCTAGCTATGCGTAACCTCCTATAGACAAATGCTTATAGTGGGCTAACTGTCATAGCAGCTGCGTGACCAAAAATGCCGCTTTGGCCTGAGTTCAGGTGGGTGATGAAGTCTCCACGACGAGGCCGGAAGGAACTCAGCGAATATGTCCTAGTTGAAATAATGAGTCGCGACGAATGGCATTTTAACCACACTGGCTCTGATCTCTTTGTTGCGAACCTAGAATTAATCACATAACCACAGTCAGAAAGGATGATCACAACAGGACCACTTGAACAGGATATATATAGGGTTTCGAAATTAAATAATTTAATTTGATTATATGTATATATATATATATATATATATATATATATATATATATATATGTATATATATATTTTGTTTATATGTATATATATATATATCAAGCGCATGTCTTACGTCCTGGTCTAGGAGCTTTAGTTAAATAAATACCTGGCTCTGGTTAAATGAGTGCAGTCTAGGGCTGGAGATACTCTCTTGTCACGACTAAAAAATGCGTTTTCATGAATTCCCATTTTGAGCAATGTAATCTGACTGGCCTATTTGGCGGAGTTGTTTTGTTGAAAGATTTTTTAAATATAAAATCATCTAAAATCAGAGTACACATCCCTTAAAGTTTAATGTTACCCAAAAACCACACTTAACCTTGAATCATCGGAGTCAATCATGAGATTATATCTCACAATATTCAATAATTATTAATTAAATAATAATGATGTTATGATGTGTCATAATATGAGATAATATAATAATTTCCTGATATAATACAAGTCAAGAGTCATTGAAAATATATTTATCTATTTTTTGCCTCAAGATTTCCTTTTTTTTTGTAAGGAACTACTGTTTTACTCTGGGTCTGAAAAACGCAGCGCTGTGTAATCGATATACGAGATCCATAAGATTCTAAACAAGAGCTGCTAAACAAGAGAGCTATATATATATATATATATTACCTTTATTATTACTTCGGTGTCGGTTGTTGACAGAAACGTGGGCACATATCCCATGGCAATATTATAGCCTAGACTGGGGGAAGGACATCCGGAGGTCACCACGCCTGTACAGAAGTATAAAAACGGTTAGAAATATTTACAAACGTGTCTACATATAATTAGGAAAAAGTGAAAAGACAAGACAGCGTCCTGTCAAAATAATACATACGCATGTGCGCAAAGCTTCTAAAGTACCTACCTTGCCAGCTCACTCGGAATTTAAAACGTACAAATTCATATTATTTGTTTACTTAAGCTAACGTCAAAGTAAATAAATAATAAATATTTGTAAAAATAAAGTAAATAAATAATAAATATTTGTATTTTTAAACTCCAAGTAAGCTGCCTAGGTAGACACCTTAGAAGCGTTGCGCACATGCGTATGTATTGTTTTTACAGGACACGATCTTGTTTTTTCTTTTTTTTTCTGAAACGTTGTCTGGCAATTCCCTCTCAGATGCTCAATTGTTATTTTACATCAGTCACTAAATTTTGAAATAATTTCCGCACTAGCCGGAGACGTCTGTGACTACATTCTGTCTCTACCCTTCTTTTATCTTTACGTTGTAGAGTTCGATCTACATGTAAAGCGCGAATGCGGTGCATTTGACATCCTCAAAGAGACCAGACGTAATCGTTGTAGTCTTTGTTGACGCAGCATCTCTCATAGATCATCCATGTCATCGACCGCATTCCGTACTGATCCGTTGTCATGCGTATGACACACATCAACAATGTATTTGCATGACGTATTTCAATATGAAAAATTGTTCTTTGCTAGTCTTTACGACAATTACATAAATCAACAAACATGCACCAAGGTCATTTCAAGACGTCTCCATCACTTTTTATCTGTGGTGTTCCCATCTTGTTATTATACAAAGTAATTTTCATTCGTTAATAATATAAGCTCATGTAGTGAGGCTTAGTTGAATTGTAGCTCTATACCCAATTAGTTTTACGTCATTAACGAGGCTCGTAACCGCACACCATTTGGTGCGCAAATACGACGGCACGCCACATCTTTCAGTTTCCAAAGAAAAAATATCGTAATTTTGCGTGGAACTTGCTGTTCTATATTCCATCAACGTGCAGCTAGCTTGTAAAAAAACCACTAGGACTTACCATGTTGTGCACCCGCCCTTACAACGCTACAGTCCGTCATACACCTGAAAGCTTCCAGTAACGTCTTGATGACCTTACGTACCAACTTTGCTTCCTGCGTGCAGAATCTCAGCGCCCTGTCTCGCCGGCGCGCCCTGCTCAAGTTTGAATCCAACGCGTCTGCGGTCGGGCTTGTTCTTGAGTTGGCGCATGATCACCTCGTGTCCTGGAAAACCGCCTTCGGCTCGTCGTCGCTTGCCCACGGTAAACGCAAGGCCGGCTTCGATCGGCGAAGTCGTCTCGTCAATATCATTACCTTTCCGATAGGTACCGACCGACCACCAGAAAAGATACATAAGTGAGCACAAATAAAGCGATGTTGATGCTGCTGTTGTTGTTACTGCTGCTGAGAGCGTCCATATTTATCTGTGCTCTTAAGAACTGTTTTGAAAACATTTTATCATATTTTCTCAAACAAACTATGCTATTCATTAAGAGTGGCGATAATTAGTAGACAAAAAGGAAATGAGTATGCAAGACCAAAGTGTGGAAGGGCAAGGACTCAACAAAAATAAATCAGTCTTTAATCCCACTTCTCCAATTAAGAAAATAAGTCTAACATATAATTAAAGGCAATGTACAAACACAGACAAAGCAAGCGCATCCATATTTTGGAATCAATCATTACCAGGCCCAATTTTTTTATGACGAGCAAACAGGTTGTCTAAAGGTAAACGGCTGACACTCGTATATCAACTACATGAGCAAAGCCGTTGGGTTTTATTAGAGTTCAGTTCTAAAACATTTTTCAGGACCACCGTAATGGCGCGGTCAGCGCTAGCATATGCAATCGCAGCTACCTTATCGGTAGCAGGTGTACACTAGGAAATATGCTCAAAATGCAGCTGGTAGATGGACTGTGCCAGCGAATTAATTGAAACAAAAGTGGCCTGGCCTAGCTTTACAGTCAGAAAGGTCTAAAGTGTACATCGTTACTTTGCCCATGCAGAAACGAGCATCAGTGGTCGAGGGTCATTTTTGAAAAAAAAACTTGGTAGCCACAACTTTTTGTGCATGTGTACCGATAATAATAATAATAAACGTGCGCAAAGAAAGACGCAAGGTGCAAGAATATATCACGCCATCGCTATCGCCGATTATTGAGTAGTTTGAGCAACACTGCCCATACCATAGAGGCAAAGTCCTGCTTCAAGCCGCAGTGTGTCCCTGGCACCAAGACCGGCCATTTTAACATCGCCATCCTTTGACGCCAGAAGTGCCTTGACGACCTCCTCGACCTTGGCTGACGGAATTGACATTTCTACACCATCCTCACCCGTATAACCGCACCGGGTGACTCTGTAATTTACCAGTGAAGAACTCCATTGAATTTAACCGTCTTAAGCATATGATAAGGTATTTCGTTCGTGTAATGGAGCAGAAGGAGGACCGACATAACAACAGGTTCACAATACGTAAGAACGTGGGCTCCATATGACAAACTCGTACGATATTCGTCTAACGAGATCACACTTAGTTAAAGTGGCGAACGTACTCGCTTACCTGCACGGAACACCGGCCACATCGCAGAGTATTGTGTTCATAAATTTGAGCTCGTTCATATCGCATGTCGCTATCTTCGAAAGCACCGCGGCTGCTTCCGGGCCCTGCATCGCAACCAGAGCGTGATCTGCATGAGAAAGGCGGTCACGCGATGAATTTCAGTTCCATAGACGTATGCAAGCCTTTCATGCGTTGTTAGTTTCGTTAAAGTCGTTTAAGTGTAAGGCTATTACACTGTCGTTGCGCGGACCAACTATATATATTGTCTTAATTGTAAAGACACCCCCGTATGTGTTGCGCGATTTTATACTTGATTCCCATCGAGTATAAGAACGCAAACAAGACGTCTTCTATAAGTGCTAATCAGTCTTTTAGTCCCACGTTGGCCCCAAACTAGGTAGTTCCACTCTCTCAAAGTCAGCTTTTCCGCTAGGCATACTCATTAACCCTGCATCAACTAGCCCTTCAAGCATTTTGAACACCGGCGTCTGTCAGCTTCCGACCTGAGGCCTACTGCGGAGCACAAGCGAAAGCGTCGTTACGCGGCCACGTCTAGTGCTTACCGTTCATCACCTCGAGTTCGACGTCTTTCGCCCACTTTTTTAGATTCTCGCGCACGTGGGCGAGATCTTTCTCTGCGCAGCCGGCGTTACTAACGACGTAAATGTAGTCGGGGGTTGCTGTCACGATCAGGTCGTCGATAATGCCTCCCGTAGGTGTCGTGTATACAGACAGCGATCCCGTGTTCGGCTTCAAACCCTGTATAGAGACAGAACTACTTTTATATATATATATATATATATATATATATATATATATATATATAATATATCTATCAAGATAAGGCCCGTGTTTAGCTTCAAACTCTGTACACAGCTAGAACTACGTGTATATATTATATAAGACACTCATACACCCCATATATATACAACTGGATGAATTGCTGCTTACTTTGACATCGGCAACAACAAGCGACTCCATGAACTCGACCCGTTTTTCGCCATGCACCTTGCTTTGCAGCATGTGCGAGACGTCGAATAGAGACACGTGATTTCGTGTGTGCACATGCGAAACGGCCAGCGACTGATCCGCGTACTGGACTGGCATCGAGTAGCCGGCGAACGGCACCATCTGCGCTTAAATAATCGAGTTCATTCATGCAGCGTAAAAGAGATGTACGCGCATATATATATATATATATATATATAAATATATACGTCATATGTACGTTTATATATATATATATATATATATACGTCATATGTACGTGCGACTTATGTATATGAAAATCTATCTACATAAGTAACAACCAAACTAAGGGGATAGAGATAAAACGTGCAACATAACTGAACTTAACAACGCGTAACGTTTGATATAAATGACAGATACAATACATACAAAGGTGAATCCACAAATATAGCACGCTAAATTTTGACAGTTTGCCTACCGAGAACATTGTAAGGACACCTGGATTGTCGGGAAGCTTTATGCAGCTGTGGTATTGGGTATCTGCGTACCCTTCGTCATATTGGACGGCACATTCTCCAACAGTCGCAGCAAGCTGTTTAGACAAACTCATATAAACAGTCTCAGACCCTACGCCTTATAGTATATATATATATATATATATATATACATCTATATAAATATATTTTTATATATATATATATATATATATATATATATATATATAACAAACACGCCGTTATTCTAAGTAATATTTTGCGGCGAATGAGTTGCTGGTTTGCCCAGTTCAAGTGAGTTCACAAGTGGTTGTAGTGAACTTCAAACATTCTTCATGAGATACCCAATTCACACAGTTTCTTTTACGTTTGATCCTTGTTACTGGTCGAACTTCCATTGAGCTAAGCTCATTGAGAATACGGGATGATCATAGCGCTAAGAGTCAGCGACCATGCTGCTGCCACAAGGACTATTGGGAAAACCCGAATTATCTCATAATGACTATTTAAACCGCCGCTCTAAGCGTCCCTTCTATAAAAGAGTGACATGTGTGTCTAAGGTACGCATGTCAGGCGAATAATGAATCTATCCATTCATAAGTTTATATCCAACTTGCTCGGAGTCATGGGTGCGCGTTTCACTGAGTGTGGATGTGTGTAAACTCTGTGGTAAGCTAGACACAGTTTAGTACTAGTAGAATAAGCACAGACTACAATTGCGCAAAAAGCTATGTTCTTCTCAACCCGTCTACAGTCTGTAGAGCCTAGTCTTACCTTTCCACCATGCTTAACGTGGAAGTCGTACAGCGGTGTTTTCAGCAGAGACTCGGTACTGAACGCGCGTCCAAGACGCGTGACCGAAGATCCGGCGATTGACGAAAGCCCGCGTCCAAGCATTCTTACTTACTATTTGCCCGATCTACCATATAGACACACAGGCATGTACGCCCCCGTGCGCCCCCAGAATCACGTATGCACATCATACATACAGGCAAACGCGCACAGATCGAGAGACAAACACGCAAAAAACTACGTGAGTGCGTCCGGCCCAACAAGAAGAACACACAAGGCGAGAACAATCCATCTCGAAGGACCCATCTAAGTCACTCCGCAGACTCCGACATCATCACTCTTAACTTTCACATTTGCATTGAGTTATCGTGCATAGAAGCATCTCCTGGTTACGTAGTAGTAGTAGTAGTACAAATGGTAGACAGTCTAGTCTATCTATAATAGTAAGCTAAAATTTAGCATAAAGAGTAAGCAAGTACTGCTACAAATTGCTACCTGCATCAAACACCATGTTTGGTGTTTGGTGCAGGTAGCACACACCTATAGCTTTTTAGGCATAAAGAATAGCAAATGGGCAAATATATAAATAAATAAATATGTACATATTCGTGTTGTTTGTGTCCAATGTCGAACCAGTTAGTATTATGTCACAGCAAAGTGAGACTGCTGGGATTTTTAGCGGGGCCGACTATCGACATTACAACGATGATGATGATGAGGATAAAAGATGCTATGAAAGTATGGTCTACAAAGAACTAATTTGCACGGTTGCTTATCTCGCTGCTTGCTGCTGCTGTACGGTGCACAGCCAGATAGAAACATAGATAGATAGATAGATAACAAGACAGATAGGTAGATAAATTGATAGATGAACACTGCGCTTCGGTGTTACCGCTGCCGTGGATGCCAGAGGAAGCGATCTCATCCAGCTTCCGCCGCCCGCGACGTCCTAAACTGGCGGGGTTCTCCCGAGAAGATGAAACAACGCACGATTGGTTGCTTGGTTGGTTGGTGGGTCGCTTGCTAAGGTTAGGTTAGGTTTGGAGACAACGACTGCGGTGGTCGATGATGGTGAATGGCGTCCACGACAACGAGGAACAAGCAGACTCTGGGGGCCACCACCGAGAGGATAGATAAACGTCCAAACAGTCGATGTGCGCGGTCCCGCTACGACATCTCAAGAGATGAGATTCCTATCTCAGCTGATAAGACGGCGGTGGCGACGATAACAAGACGACGACGACGCGGACGCATAGACAGAGGTGATAGGATAGTGACATATCGCCAGCAGAGCGAGCCGGGTGGAGCTGTAAGCAAGCACGTCAATAGCTGGCTGCATGGACGAGAGCGACAGCCTTGTGAGTTCTTGGGTGATCGCGCCGTTGGCCGAACTCGTTCGCCTGCTTGACTTGCAAACACATGTACTTGACCCGTGACCGTAAGAACAACATCGGTAAAGGTCAGTCATTACACGTAGTAGTAGTAGTAAACTCCTAGGTTAGGGGGTGCTTCGAGCAGAGAAATAGGGAAATAGGACGAAGAAAAACGGCGACAAATTTAGATGTAAACTACCAAGTTAGTTAGAGGTTAGTTCAATTGTTGTTCTATTCGCTGTAAACTGCATTCAATTCATAGTAGCAACTTAATTTTAATTAGAATTGTTTGAATGTAATGAATAGGCCTTATTGCAAAGCAGTTAGCTTCTTCTTATGGAGATCCAGAAAATACGTTTGCTTTAATTTGCTGGAACAATAATAGGAAGCTAAACTTAGCACGTCTTTTACCTGCATACTGTAGTGAACACGTTGTTGCAGAATGTCAAGCGCTATGTGCTCGTATGGAATATTGGTTATCACTACTACCCAAACAATTATTTCAAATATATTTGCTGGTAATGCCCCTAAACTCTTAGTCTCACACTCACGGTGGAGATTTATTTTTGCATGGGGGATTTTTGCACATATATATATATATATATATAGAGAGAGAGAGAGACAGAGAGAGTGATAGAGAGAAAGAGGGAAACTCCGTTTCATATAAACTGAAAAACATCTCTCAAATTGTGCAAAGTTTGCCAGTGAGAGGTGTCGCCAGTCTCTACCAAGGCTATTGGTCGGGTCAACATTAGTACAATCTTAAGCTCAAAAAGTTGCACTGCAAAACTCAGGAATAACATAACATCGCTCACCTCCGTGAACATAACTATAAGTAGGACGAACGCAAGGCAGCTGAGCAGGGTCCCCACGTTTCGTCTTAGCTATGTAGTGTCACAGTCCCACATGCCTACCTTAAGGTAGGCTTAAGCGAAGAAGCTAGAGAACACTTTTGAACCACGCTGTCCAACTTGTTGAAGCAAATCAACCAGTAAGTGGCGGAGGGCTTTATCGAAAGCCTATCCACAATCGATGAAAACGCTATATAAGTAAAACTGCATATATAAGCCTCCGGGTTTTGTCAACACTCGCTCAACCTCAAACCGGGTTAAATGGATCGTCCTGTGTACCTCGGCCTTTCTTGAACTCGAAAAGCATAAATCTCGGACTGTACCTAGGGTATGCGCCCCCCCCCCCCTGAGTATCTGTGTGAACAGACAACAAAGATGGCCTGTGAATGCATCTGCCAAGTCTGCCCGATGCTCGTGGTAGATCCTCTCCGGACCACTACTCTTCATATTGGTCAGGATCCTTACTATGGCAATGATTCCTTGTTACTGACGGGCGAGTTCATGAGGCGCTCTTCTAACCTGAGCGGTTGCTCGATCAAGAATTAAAGCATGCTCATCCAGTAGCAAAGTAGCCAGGTGCAGACGAACTTGCCGCTCTGGAATCTCTTCTGCCGGCGGGGAATTAGGTATTGTGCAGTCTTCGCTTGCTATAGCAGGCGATATATATATATATATAGAGAGAGAGAGAGATCATGAGGGACATTTATTTCCCATTATACAGTAACACAACATAAAATCACCTTTATTATCACATAGGTGTGTGCTACAATTTATCATGGTCATATATTTATCGTTTCCAATATGCGTACTCCTGCAAGAAGAACGTAACTAATCGCCAAACAAGCGGCTACTATATAAATTTGCATGTGCCTATTTGGCCATCCGCCAAGTAAACAATCTGTTTACACTGAGTACATTATGGATTCGGGAACACATATATTTATTTCCGCGCTCTTGGAAATCCCTATTCCACTGTCCTACTATTTGCTGGGAACTTTACTATCTTAATTGCATTGAGTCAGTGAAAACTTTATTCGGGCTGAGCAGCAAATCATAAAATCATTTTTGTCCTCAGTAGATATATATATGTGTGTGGTCATAGGGACCGAATCTGCCCTCCTCCACAGAATCCCAGCATCTGATGTGTGACTACCACAGCGCTCTGGGAGTAAACCCACATCTATATTGATAATATCGTAGAGGTTTTAAGACAATTTTACGACAAAAGCCGTCAAATTGAGGCGTGAAGGTCGATTGGTTGCCAGAGACGTCACACGTTATTGCGGCCAATTGTTGGATTTTCCTGTGTCTTAGTCTTCGGGTTCATCACACGGAAACAACGTTCACAACGCATGTTAACAAAACAGTACAAACGGTTCCTGTCTTTCTTTATGGAGAAGTAGGAAATGTCCGATAACTGTCTGGTCTTCAGCAGTGAGTCTCTTTTCTGGTTTAAGATCGTTCCGGGGTTGATGTATGGTCTTAAAGGTAGATGGTTCAAACGAAATGCACCATTGGTCTGATGGGCCAGCAATCCGACTAAAAATCCGAAACATGCCATACGGGAGGTCGGTAGCTTGGACGAAAGCCTTCCACCTTTGCATGTGACAGTCGCCACGCATACTCCAGGTACATAGTGCACGGTTATCACTATGGTGTGTTCATTTGGTATGTTCAAGCGCCGCCAATGAGTATGAGTTGTGCATCCGCCGGTTCTGCTTGCAAAGAATAACTAAAGCATAAATCAATGCGTTACTTGCCAGAAAGGGTGAATAATACAAAAGATGACAGCGATAACCATACACATGAAGTGCATATTATATTAAATTTGAGTAAAAAAGCAGAATTTTAAAAATGTATATAAATATACATAAATCATTACACCGGCAATGAGTCATAAATAGCTTTATTATTGCTCGCTACTAGCTACATGAACGGTTTTTACATTATATTACAAAACGTCATTTATAACCACCGGACTCGCATACGTTCTACGCATATCCATCGTTTACGCAGCATCTTGTGCCTTCTTGCGTTCAGACTTCACGGTCCCCTTGCGGACAGCGCAAAGAGCCAGCATCTAATGTCTGCGATGATTGACTCTCATCGCCGTCTGGGAGCGAACCTACTTCTATGCTGATAAAAGTCTATAACCATTTGAGTTTATAATGATTAACTTCAACATCTCCGAGTATGTTGCCGCTGGTGCTGCTAGCCTTTGTGCCAGTTGGTGTATATAGCTCACATTTTCGCTCGCCGGTTTCTCCTACCGACAGCTCACTTCGGCTGTAAATCGCACCTCCTTTTCGAGCTATCCCTGATGTCCGGACGCGTACTGCGAGCTTGTGATTGATCACACTATGACTGGTATCATCCGTTTACTATGAGCGTTCGATCTTTGTTTGTCCTATTTGCCTATTGCTACCGCTTGTTATTGCGACGTACTCGAGTGACCATAGGGCCTATTTTTGATGGCCAAAAAAAAACTATAGTATTGCTAGTATTCTTCTACCTCGACGTTTTGTTGTTGTTGTTGTTGTTGTTCATGCCTGCACGGGCATCGAATCAACTCCAGTCAAGTGGGGAACCTCGATTCGAAAACACAAACGAGTTCCTGATTGGCTGACTTCGATGCAGCTTTGGCATCCTTTTATAGAGGCGGCTATGGAGCCACGCCTGTCAAGTCGCGTGACAAGTTGAAACGTTAGAAAAATCCGTCTCCCGTGCGTACTCTGCACTATGTCTGCCCGTCTGTAGATCATGTCGGTCACATACACAGACCAGCGAGAGTCGCTGCTCACTCATCGTGACGTATAGCAAGTTACTTACTCACGTGGCCATTCGTGCTTATAGTATACCATGAGGCAACCGTGAGGTGAGTGTTAAAAAAACTTTGCCAGTTTAGGCAACGCGGAATACAGCATCAATTAACGCGGACCTCACTGTTCCCAAACAAGGCAAAACCGCCAGCGAGAGGCGAAACGCGGAACCTGGTTAATAAAAGAGCTTATGAGGACCGTGCCCCGATGGAAAACGCATAGTCCCGAACTATCATTTTACGACAGGTCGTTAACAACAGGTCTTCATTCGCACAGCGTAAAAACAAAGTGTTCGTCTTGTCAAGCTCTCCACACGATAATAACTCTCTTCTCCGCAATGCGGCCAACCGCTAGCTCTATTGATCCGTGCTCTGTTACCACGCTTACGTCCTCCTTGCACATTCCCCAACCAACGAAGCTTTCGACCCTTTTCTTCATAACGATCCCGGCTTATGGCGTTCTACGTTGTTCACATCCCCTCACAGCATCATTGTATGAGGTTTCTCGAGATAGTTTCGGAACTGCTGCAGCCACTGAGCACCAACGGCCCCGTCAACAACTCGATGATCGCAATTCAGTGTGACCTTCATAACTTTGGCGATGCGATATCCGTTTTCCTTGCAGGGCTTCGCTACCTCGGCAGTCCGCCCGACAGACAGGATGCATGACTGCGTCAGAAGAACATACAGGCAACATATAATATATATATATATATATATATATATATATAACACACACAATCGATCCGAGTTATACACAGCGTTTAAACGGTGTAGTTATAACAAAGCAACATATCATTTAAATAACAGGACAAAAATAGCATTAAAATATGTGATACTGCTTGAAGTATGTTTGTTTAAATGCCTACATACCTATCACAGGTTCTAACCTCAGCAATGCAAAGAAAAAATGCATAGAAGGCAAAAAGCAAGGCTCAGTGAGTTGGGGGTAAAGCAGACCGTCATCAAATCTATTTCATTTAATGTTGTACAGCTAAACGAAAGCTTTTGTTCATTTCCAAGAGATGAATTCCTTGATGCCGCAACGTCCCATCTAAAATGACGCAAATTTGCTAGAACGTGCCTGATTCCAGCATCAATCGGCTTATTTTAATTTTATTAGCCCTTCCTGGCCACTCTTTTGGCAAAGGTCACCTCTGATTAAATAAAGCACTTCGCGGGGTGAAGACTGCGTGCAAATCGAGCTATTCTTCCAACGTTTTGTCTGTCTCCCCACTGGATGCCGCATTTGGCATCCTCCGGCATGGACTCCTTGGACGTTGTCGTTTAGGAAACACATCGAGTACCTCTCCAAAAGCAAGCGTGTCTTTCTATCAAAAGCTCAGTAGTTTTCATTATGATTAAAATCAAGATCTGATCATTCGCAACCTGTGTCACCCGTATTCGGTGAAAAGAACTGCTTTGTCATGTTCTGCAGTGGTCCACGGAGGGTTTTCATGTTTGAGTTCCCTTGTGAGTGTCTTAGTGTCTTTGTATCTGACGTTTGTCTTAATGAATGTATCTCCCTGTACAATGTTATGTTCCACTTGGCCTCTCCCACGCCTTAGCTCTATCTGATTGGAGCGGAGTCTTCTCCGTTTTTCTTTTTTTTAGCGTCGCTTCCGTACACACAAGGTTGTTCACACGAGAGTTCGCGTACTGCAATGTTTTTACCCTCGGAAAACTACATGTACTAATCTACGTATAATTCAATTAAATGTTATTATTATGCAGTAATGATATGGCAGAGTACATAAAGGAAACTGTGCACCTCGGATGCGCAGCAATCCGACGCGTGGCTAAAGGTAGCTCTCTAACTCACCTGTGGAGGGTTAATGATCGCTGAAAAGTGATCCACGCCAAACATTCCCAGATTGGAAACGGTAAACGTTCCTCCAACAAATTCGGACGGTTGAAGCTTCTTTTCGCGAGCCTTTAAAGCCAGCTCCTTGGTGTCTTTGCTAATGCTTGCCAAACCTGCAATGACCGCCATAAAACATACGTAAACAAAAAGTTTTAACTATCAATTGACCAGGTCTTGCCTTCAGTCAATGTTAGTCTATTTATTATGACCCTGCTGTTTCATTATGACCCACATATTGAGAGAGAGTTTTCGTAGCAAGTTTTTCATTTTTTTTTCAAATAGTGGGAGATAGTATTGCAATATCTGTTTACTGCAAGGCACGTGCGTATCGGAAAAACTTCGTGTCTTGCATGCCCCTGCATGCATGTGGCACACATTGTATTTTGTGCTTGTCATTGCATTGAACAACCGTTATGTGACCTATGGTACGTGAATACACGCCGGACTATTTCAATAATACTACCATTTAAAGCTGCATCAATCGCTTGATTGATTTGAATCTACAGAATAGCGTGAAGTAAATCGAGCATATGTTTCAATAAAAAATGATGCTACTACTACTACTAAATAGAAACCAGCTACGTTGTATTTAAATAGGGCATAATATGTACTGAAAGACTGTCATGGATATCTGTTACTTTAAAAAAAAGCCTTGTTGCCGTTCCCTGCGTGATCGATGATATCACTACAACAGCCACTATTTACCGCACCTAAATTATTAGATATATCGGTCTACCAAAAGAATCATCTCAATCGGTTTAGCATTTAGTAGCACATGTTTTAACGTGCCTCCAAGTGACTACTAGATTCTGTAGGCGCGCAGTTAAGCATCTTTAGTACGCGCCGTGATGGGGTTAAATTCACAGCCATGATGTCAAATGCTCTTCAATTAAGTTCTACCAACTATTTAACACCACACTTTTCCAAAACGAGATATGTGCACATGTTCCGCCTGCAGACGCTTGCTTCGATGAAGGTGTCATTTAATTTGATCTGCTTAGCGCTTTTTACACGTGTCTTTAAGTAATCGCACACTGAGCAAAGTTAACTACGCGTTATACGGCTTGGCCATTATGCGTCCACCTTGTCAAATTGGAACTAATGTATATCAGTGGCCGCTCCAACGCAAATTTGTGCGGGATAATCTCCATTCTGGTGTCTTGCTGTCACAAGCAAAAGTAATTAAAATAAACAGTTCACCCATAATTGGGAATTGAGCACAACCCGCTATCCAAGCATTCAGTCTAGTAGCCATATTGTATGTCGAAGAAATGCCTCACAATTTCGAGTTTCGAGGAGAAATGCGAAATTAGTTTGTCCCTAGTTTCTTATACTTGTCAGCGGCGCAGGTGCACCATGTATTCCCAAAACCGTCCACAAAAATTAATAGAATGCTTCGTGATTTGCTTTGTTGTTAAGCACTGGAGGCTATCATTTTTCCGCACAGTTTGCATTGAAACGGCTGGCAGACAAGAGCGCCGATTCTAAGTGCTGACATCATGCGGAAAGAGTTGGGATCCAGCATGGTGTCGAGCTGAGGCAATTATTTTTTTTAAATAATAACAAAAAATAATAATAATTAAAATATATGTATGTTTTTTTTATGAATTTGTGAAGAATATCTCTGACTATACAAATCAGTATAACGGTTAATAGAAATTTCACTCTCACCCCAAAACCAGACATCCCCCAACTCCAATAGAAAGCAATCTTTTTTGACCAAGTTATGCCACCCCTAAAAATAACTGTATTTCATTTACTTCGTTTACATAATCAACACAAACACATATCCCTCCAACACCACTAGTAGTTGAAGCACAGATTTCGTGCACATGACTCATGAGTCAGGCAATATGGGTATCCAGGCCCGATCTCGCTTTTGGTGCTAATTTTATGCACGTTGCGAAACCTTACTTGGTTTTAACAAACACAATTTTTAGGTGCCTAGTTATATAATTCACGTGTATATTAGACTGTGTACTGTACGAAAAGCGGCCAGCTCTGTGCGATTATTACTACTATTTTAAATTGCAACGCGAATTTCTGTACTTCCGTAAATGTAAGCGGTAGCGACATAGTCAGTTATCCGGGTTAAGGAAGGATTTTTTGCTCTGGAAAGTGGCCCGAAGCTTCGATACTGAAAACGTTAATTTATTATCATGTGCAATGAATTTATGAAACTTTATAATTGGCCATTGATGAATTGAGGGGGTCAGTCCGGTGGTTAGAGTTTTTCTTTTTTTATTACGGCCGGTTGCAGGCCACTCCGGTATTCACATGCTCTAACTGGAAAATTAATTTACAAGTGGCAGTTTCTGGTTTGTCATCTTTCGAGTGCATGGCTTTGTCCATAATTCACCTTGCTCGGCATATTTCTGATAAACTAGTGTTGAAGCCAGGTACAAATACAAATGAAAAGAGTTTCCGCTAAGCAAGAAAACGGGCTGCTAAATACCTCTCATAAATCTAATTTATAAAAGCCCCATCAACGTTACTAGAAACGACAGTTAAAAGCGTAAGCTAAAGTTTATATTATAAAAATAATGGCGATTAGTTGCGTTATCCTTGCAGTATATATATATATATATATATATATATATATATATATGACCATGATAAATTGTAGTACACACCACTTTTATGTGATAATAGAAGTTATTTGAATAATAATAAAAATAATAATGCAGTTGTGACAAACAATTTCAGGTCAGTAAAACATTGCGTTCTAGAAAAATTTGTTGCCTGGCTACATCGGTGGTGATTAAGTATGTCAGATAATTACTCAATTGACAAAATAACCCTTTTTCCGGTTTCCACTAGTATTCAATTCTAGAGATAACGAGCATCTGAGATGCTTAAATACTTAGATAAAAATAATGCTTAAATGAATAAAAACCTTTAAGCAAAGAGGTGTCAATTTAATGTACAACGTACCTTTCGTATCCGCGTTGAATACAATTGGCGTAATTAAACCATCGGGAGTGGATACGGCGACACTAACGTCAACCGCATGATACTCGCGAATAAACGTGTCCATAAATGACGAATTAGCAGCAGGAACTCGCTTGCAAGCTAAAGCCGACGCCTGGTTATAGAACAAAGTGCAAAACACACATCGAAATGTGAGTAATCAGTCAAAACTCACGCATACTCCCGCCAATGTATACCTGCTCATAAGGGCACTGGGTGATATATCATATATTCGGATAAAAACAATAGTCTTGGTCAAGTATCCTCCTTGGTCTTTTCGCATTATCTCGTTGTCCGTTTTAATTTACTAGAGCATACTTGGAGTCTTAATATATGTTTGTAATTAAAATATACATACAAGTTTATTGCACCAGAATTTGGTAAATATTACCTAAATTTAAATAATAATGATTAAACTATATCTAAGGTCCATCGGAGAAAAGAAAATATCTCTGTATCAACCTTGTTTAGGCTTTGCTGTCAACTCCATATTAGCAACAGTGGGTAACAACGTTCATACCTTAACGATGAAATCGTTAACGGACAGTTTCGTGCCTTCCAATGTGGCATTCAGCTCCTCACGTAGCTTTAGGACGTGGTCCATTTCGACCTCAACGGTGAGAGAGTAGTGTGGGATCTTCTGCTTGGACTCAGTCAGCCTCTTAGCAATGGTCTGCCTCATATTCGTCAGGTCAATATCCGTGTACCTATTAAGAAAACGAACAAGCAATTCTGATTCTCTGAACGAAGAACAAGCAATTCTGATCCTCAACAAGGTTCCTATACAAAAACCCAGCAAGGTCCTGAAATTCGATAGATAGGCGCCTTCCACACTGCTGTCGACATGCCGTTCGTTTGCTCCTTACTCAATTACTGCTTCATGCTACTGAACGTATAGAACGTTGATCTACGAGCAAAACCATCATTCTTCACCTCATAATCGTAAATTCGGCGTCTGTCCCCAAACTAAAAATTCGGTTTGTTTAATACAAATACATATACTCATTAGTATATGTATATGTAAAAACGTATATGTAAAAACAAAAAAAAAGTATATGTAAAAACGATTTGGAGCCTCAAAAAAACGGGTTTAGTCGGTTTCGGAGTCCGACAGTTGAGAGTTGCCAGCTGTGAATGAATAAAGCATATGCATCAAAAACAAAATATAGTCCATACGAGTGAGCATCCTGCGGAAACATGTAAGCACATATGCATCCTCGAGACCAAGACATCCATCATCTGTTTAATACTAGCTAATCGACTGACCGTGCACCGGCGACCGGCTGAGGGGCGCTTGGAGGCGCGGGCGTTGCAGCTGGGGCAGCGGCCGGCGTAGGCGCAGCGGCCATGGGTTGGACCACGCCCACGGGTTTGGCGGCACTCAGATCGGCGGCCACGATACGTCCACCAGGCCCAGTGCCGGCGACGGACGCCAAATCGAGCCCCTGGCTAGCGGCCAGCATTCGAGCGAACGGAGACGCAATTATACGGCCGCCCGGGCCGGTACCTGGGCCGCCTCCTGCTGGCGCCGCTGCTGAAGTGATCCTGGCCGATACCGGCGTGGGCGCTGCCGCAGGCGGTGTTGTGGCAGCGGCGGCGGCTGCCTTTGGCGGCGATGGAGCTGCCGACGGAGCGGCGCCTGTGTCCTGGTAGTTCTTGAAAGCGGCGATATCGGCTTCGTCCGAGACGATGATGCAGAGCAGCTTGCCCAGAGGTATGTCCTTCGTGCCTGCCGGCAGGATAATCTTGGCCAGGTAGCCTTCCTCGGGCGTCTCGAAGCCCATCGTTGCCTTGTCCGTCTCGATCTCGCAGAGCAGGTCACCTTCGTTGAGCTTGTCGCCTTCGGTCTTCTCCCATGATATGATGGTGCCCTTCTCCATCGTCGGCGAGAGCGCGGGAAGAGCGACCTTGACATGTGTCGGTAGATCTATCGTTCACGCAGTAACGCATGTACAAATCGAGTAATGAAAGCAGACGCATACATTATGAACTACACAGTAATACGGAAATGTAAAAAGTGATTTAGTATTCTATTTCTGTGAAGAAGAAAGAAAAGAAAAACTTCCAAAGAAAAACAGCCATGTAAGTTTTATGAGTGAGAGAAATGCAGCACATCATATTGTATACGATGTGGTAAAAGTCAATGGAGTGTCTACGAAATGGGTGCCACAACATCTCCTGACCTCAAACTGCTCGTTCAGCGGTTGTGGAAATCTAGGATATCAAACAAACTTAGTGGATTAGACAGGCTATACAGGTATTCACCCGAGCACTCATCCGCTTAGCTCATCATAAAATCAAATTGACTGTCACATAACGGGGCGTACACTATGTATCATACACATACGGTACTCTGGCGCGGATTCCCTAGGCTGCTAAATCGTACTTGAAATGTGGCCAAGAAGGTCACACTTTTTAAATTGACGTAATGAGGCTTTTTTGCATTGTTAAAATAGTTCATTAAACGTAGGAAAAGTATCCGCCGTTATGCCATGGCAGCGTCTCAGGCGCCTCAAGCGTTCAGCCATCAACATATTCAATATATTTTAACGTAAAAATATATGCTTGTTTATGCCCAAAACAAAAATCATTGTGAAAATAGGTCTCGACCCTGAGGCACCCGAAAACAGGATGCGGTAGACTAAATCCGTCGTCAGTTTTTACTTACAATTTCTCATCGCTTAATAATGCTTCAGCCAATGGTGGCGTACTGAGTTTTATACTTCGGCACTAAAGTTTTGGAAGCGGATGAGAGTGATCGACTCCGCCAAGCGCGACGTAGAGACAGTGAATCCTTCATGAGCAAGGCCCAGTCTTTTGTCATTTGTAAAAGTTACACACATGTCGACCGATGAGAGGTGAATCCACGCCAAGTAGGGTCAAGCAAGTGGTTTAATAATAAACAGTTTCCAAGGCCTAACTACTATCCCCTCAAAAACCAACGTATGGAGCATTGTTTGTACGTTTGGACGACTCACAAATGCAGGAAGAGGTGAATGCCAGAATTCCTGAGTGGATACAGTTATAATAATAATAATAACAACACTTCCGAATTATCCAGGCGGATCTGCAGTGGCGGGAAACGTGTACTACGCGCTATGGAAATAATCCCAGATGCAGTATGCGTCACTTTTTTGCACTGCCTCTTAGTAGTAAACAAACATGTTTTTCCCGGGGTATCTATGCAATTCTCAAGCAGTAGCATACGTGCGTCGTACTCAACGGGAGTGCTATCTAGTATATAGGGTGCGGCTACTGTGCCAATGTGCTGTATAATTATATCACATGTTTCGACTTCATATGTTTCGCTTCCTCACCGGCAGCCGACGCGGCAGCTGGTGCGGCAGCGGGGGCAGCTGCTGCCGGCGCTGCCGCCGTTGCTGGAGCGCCAGTGTCCTGGAAGTCCTTAAAGGCGGCGATATCGGCTTCGTCCGAGACGATGATGCAGAGCAGCTTGCCAAGAGGAATGTCCTTTGTGCCTGCCGGCAGGATAATCCTGGCCAGGTAGCCTTCCTCGGGCGTCTCAAAGCCCATTGTCGCCTTGTCCGTCTCGATCTCGCAGAGCAGGTCGCCTTCGTTCAGCTTGTCGCCTTCGGTCTTCTCCCACGACACAATGGTTCCTTTCTCCATCGTCGGCGAGAGCGCGGGAAGGGCGACCCTGATGTGAGATGGCAGATCTAATAAACAATTATTGTTATTAGTTGAATAGTACACACCGACACATATTTCACGCCGCCGTTGTCATGGAAGCATGTTATACCAAACCGTGGATGATCTATGTAGGTTTCTGCCCGCAGCCAAGTGTCTCGCACCTACAAAACATCGCTTGCACTTTACTATATATAAGGATATTCATATATGTATAGTCAACTTCAAATTCAAACCTCAATCAGCCTATGCGCCAATATTGATCCCCTAGTGTTCCGCATTATATTATCTGTACACCCCTTGGGGGTGACGTATCGTGGAATCTCGCATATTGCAAACGCGGTAATGATAGCCATGCACCACCGATCGCGTGTATACGTGTAGGTACATATAAATTTCATAGGCCCACCATGCTTGGACATCGCTACAACAGAAGGCATCTTGCTGATGGAACTTGCCATAAAACAACACAATACAAAATTAAGAGTAGTCTTATTATTTTTTTAGTAGTTAGATATATTGCGAATATGTGTTTTATTTAGTAACATTTTAGCTGTATTTTAGTTACTTGCATGTGCTTGAGATTAGAATCAAATCCAGATATCGTGCACATATATGTATGTGTGCCTGATACGTACACTTAACTAAAATAGAGAAAAATTGCGTGTAATATTGCTGCATTTCACAGACGCAATATATATATAATTGTTTGCGACTGTTGCTTAGTACCTAACTAAATAATGTATTATAATTATATTCGCTCCGAAGCGGGCCTGAGCTGGTTTACCGGTGACTCTGGCACACTCTGACAGAAGTCAGAGTGTGTCAAAGTCACCGGCAGACCAATCCTCCTTTATTCGGCGCCTTGACAGTGACAGACTTCCTATTTTCGCACTTCAATCGGACTTCTCGACACTTACTAGCTGCTGGCGATGGGGCAGCTGGAGCAGCGGCTGGTGGAGGAGCAGCAGGGGCGGCCGCTGGTCGAGAAGCTGCTGCGACCGGGCCATCGGTGTCGTTGAAGTCCTTAAAGGCGGCGATGTCGGCCTCGTCCGAGACGATGATGCAGACCAGCTGGCCCAGAGGAACGTCCTTCGTGCCCGCCGGCAGAATAATCTTGGCCAGGTAGCCTTCTTCGGGCGTTTCGAAGCCCATCGTCGCTTTGTCCGTCTCGATCTCGCAGAGCAGGTCGCCCTCGTTCAGCTTGTCGCCTTCCTTTTTGTCCCACGAGACGATCGTGCCCTTCTCCATCGTGGGCGAAAGCGCCGGCAGCTGGACCTTGATGTGCGATGGCAGATCTACAATAGGCGGGCGAGCCACAGGACATGCATTCGCATACACGTATAGAATTAAATTTACTTATTGAAAACTCTATATCTGTAAACATGAAATTGAGTGCAGTTATATTGTAGGTGCCCTCCGACACTTGGCGCGTGCACACACGCGCGTATTACATTTAAGTACACTACTGTTTGCCATTCATTTATATATATATATATATATATATATATATATATATATATATATCAAAAGAGAGAGAGATAGAAATATGGTCACAAGAGTTAATAATGGTTCTGCAATAATACAAACCTGAGGAGGAGTACCATCTAATTTGGCTGCTAACACGATTACGAGGCGCAATCGCTTTCTGCACAACGGACACATTTTTTCGCCTGAAATTTAGACAGACACACGCTCATGTATATGTACGTAGGTGATCGGTCAGCAGGGTCATTTTGGATAACTATTTCTCTCGTCGGTGCTTCCTACGTTTCCAAGAGGATAAAAAAATTAACCAGAATGTCCAGAACTCTAAAATGACGACGTCGATAAACAATTATATTTTATAACGTATTTATTTCATATTCCTTGTATATATATAGTCACATCAGAACAACAGATGATGGTAATTTTTTAACAATTTCTTATTTTAGGAAGTATTAGGAACTTATTTTAAGAGGTGATAGAACTTGTTCAAAAAAATTACTATCATATGTTGATATGAATGGTCGGACATAAATTTACAAAAGGCGTCATTGCAGAGCTGTTCGGTAGAGAAACTTGACATACCGTCGTGTTCTGACAATTCGCAACTTGAACATTTAGCATTACGATCAACGCCCATGAAACTACCATGAGAATGTACAATTTACAAGGATAATTTTGGTACCATATTGAGGGTGGTTCAAGTCGTGATCTCATTTCCAGACGCTGCTTTCCCCGTACCCGATGTCGGACTTCCAGGGGGTCCTAAATAGATATGGGGATCCGATATTGGAGTGCGGGGGAAAACGGCTTACGGTAGAAAAGTTTATATCCCTATAATATATTTTGTGTTATATTCCGCCGAATACAACAATGTATCTAGCCATTCCACAGAATAACTTGTTTGACTGCAAAGCACCTTTTGTAAGGTGTTGTCTGACCATCTACATCAGTGACAGATGACAGTAATTTTAGTCTCACTTCACACCTCACCCTCCCCTGCATTCCACTTTTGGAACAAGTTCTACCACCCCTTAATATATATATATATATATATATATATATATATATATATATATATATATATATATATATATATATATATATATATATACATATATATATATATATATACATACATATATATACATATATATATATATATATATACACACACACATATAACATTAGGACTGGCTTTACTCGACAGTTATAGTCAATTTTGACTAAATATGATCAGCGTGAACATGCGTCAGTTATAATTTAGCACACTCTCAAGCGAACGAGGCCTTCTAACAACCAGCACAGGCATACATTTCGACAGCGTGTGAACTGCAAACAGCATCTAAGTACGCCAAGCTGCTATTTATATTACACTAATGATTGTAAAAACAATTAATATTACTTATTCAGCATACATGACACTGAACAGAGCGTTACAGTCTTCCTGTAGAAATAAGCATCAACATTCTAATAGAGCATTCCATCTAAACTAAACAGCTGAACTCATAGTAAGTTTGAAACCTCAAATTTGGCTTAGTGATCGCAACCACGTACTCTTAATATTCACCAGTTGAAACCTCCATATTCAATCGTTGCTCAACATAAATGCAATTATATATATATATATACTTTGCATATTGAATGTGCTTTTATATGCACCGATGTATTCCCGAATACGTATGGTCTTGAACTTCAAAAATAAATAAATGACACTGTATATATATATATATATATAGTAGCTCTAGATTCCTCTAACCGCAATTTTTTCTAGTTAATAAAACATTATAGCCAACATTTAACGTCCATGCGACTGCTTTCGCATAGCTTCGTAAGAAGGACCCCATAAGTTCAAATGTACAATGGTGGGGCTCAAACCCATGCACTTATGTGCACCGAATGCACCATGCCACCGGGCTCGACAATTAATGCCATAGCCAAGCTTTGTCTGTTCAGTACTCTGCCAGCGACGTATATGGTTCTTAAATTATATAGTGAAATATACGGCCTTCTAAACAAGCTTCAAATGTTTTTAGCCACAGGTAAAATATCTATAGGTTTGAATTTGCTGTTGAGTCTACTCGTCGAATCACAAACAAACGTGGCCAATGTCTACGGAAACAACTTTTCAAACAACAGCTGTCAATCCACATACGATCGACCTCGGTGAAAAGACCTTAGTAAAATCAAGTTGTTTCACTAACAAAAAATTCGTCGCTCAACATGCACGTCAACCTCACGGGTGTCATCAAAAGATCAAACTCTTGATTAAATATTTACTGCGTATTGTAGCAACGTTATGCAAGTTGATAAGTGATAGCGGTGAAAATAGTTCGCGCGTTTCGCCCCAGCAGCAGCGCACAAGAAGCAGAAAGTGACCTCGACGGTTACTCTTTCGATTAAGTTATTAACAAATTAAGGCTGATTAAATTCAAACCGGTACTGTACAGTACTAACAAACATACACCCGTGTACCCCACAGGACACAGACGATACTCGATAATCGGTCGGTAAATCAATCAATCAGTATATGTATATCGATGAGATAGTACGTGCGTGCAGCAAGCACCAAAACCGACCTCAGTAAAATCATCACCTGCTAAAAACAACCATTAACAACCATTAACAACCATAATAATAACAATACTAATAAGTATACTAAGAATAGTAATACACACAACAATCAATAAATAGTAAACGGGGGTAGGCGTTTCTGTTTGAACCGGGCGACCTTGCCCCACAACCGCGTGTGACCTTCTCTCCGTTCAGACCCGTTCGTTCGTTTCTACAAAGCGCGCTTGCCTGGCGAGACACCTTGCCGCTTCCGCGGAACTTACAGGAGGTGGCTGGCGAGACCCCGCGCGGCCACTGGGGCGCTGAGGCGGATACCCGCAACGGCCGCGTTGACCAACGGACGACGAAGCATCTTGAGCACCACCGTATTCGACCGCCGGGGGTTCTCCGGGTTCTCCTGTTATTGTTGTTGTTGTTGCTGTTGTTGTTCTTGAGATCCGGCACGCGCACAACACGGCCACCACCACCAGTGCAGTGCTAGCAGCAGCAACAGCAGACGTCTGTCTATAGGTGAACGCCGTCGCTCTAAGGACAGCAGCAGCAACAACAATAGCAACAACAACAACAACAACAACAGCAAAAGCAGTAACAACAACAGCAATAGCAACAACAACAATCACCACCCTACAACAATCACCACCCAGTGACCTGCTAAGCACCGCTGTACAGTTAACCTATCATCGCGATAAGGGGGACGACCCTTGGTTGCCCTCTCCCTATGTTGCTCTATTCGTATTCGACTGTCTACCATCTGTTTGTGTTGCCTCTCTGGCGACTCTCTGTGCTGCTGGTGTTGTTGTTGTTGCTGTTGAGTGCTGTTGGCGAGCTGCCCGCAAGCTCTGCGAGAGCTTTTCGCGCTTGTTATGGTTGTTGTTGTTGCTGTTGCTGCTGTTGCTGTTATTGTGCTTGTTCTAGTTGCAGTACACTACCAGACGACCACCGCTACGCTTCGACAAGGGGTCGCAGTCGCGCAGCGGCTAACCTAACGCGCGCGGCGCTCACTGAGAACACGAGCCGCCCACAATAACAACAACCGCAGCCCACAACAGCAATGGAATCATAGTCATAATACTAATAATAATAATTCATCGCCAACCCATTCTGCTAAAGTGCGGAACAAGTCCGCAAAATGCGAACGAGACCGGCTGTTTGTTCTCCGTGTCTCGACTCGTCTCTGTGTTGGTTGCGTCGTTGTACCAGCGAAAACTACGACTCATTGGTTCGCTCGGTTGTCTGAGGGCGGTATCGTCGTCGTCGTCTCGAAGAGCATTGTTCTGCAGATGTACACGTTCGCCTCACTCCTCGTAGTCTTTCCAGAATCTAGGGCAATAATACCTACCGACTTATCACGCCTGTCACATCATACTGGCGTTTCATTTCATTTGGCTGGGCTACTACTGAGCTTGAGGAGCTTGACGTGCGAGGGGCGTACATTTCAAGCTAGCTGCCTCAAAGCGAAATAAATTAATCCAACAGGTAGTGTAAGTACGTAGCCGGAGTATGGACGACTCAGTTCATAGTGACAGTTGTGATCAAAACAAATCTTAGCCGGCGAATTTCCCAAAGGCTTGTTTTGTCACATATATATATATATATATATATATATATATATATATATATATATATATATATATATATATATATATGTGTATATATATATATATATATATATATAAATAAATTCCCAAGGCCTAGTTTGCCTGTTAAAATTCAACTTACTAGACAACGCAATAGTGTTGTCTCATGAGCAACCATGGTCGCTAAGTATATTCAAGTAGTTTTGATTACTGTACATTCGTTTAAGCGTACATTATTGTGTCTGCACCATTGCCCTTAGACAAAGCTTGAGAATCTCGTTATAGTTAATTTATTTGAAGCATCGGAATAGTGCCCTAGAGAGAACCATAATCGCTAATAATGATAAAATAGGTTTTATTACTGTATACACAGCTAAAATGAATGTATCCACGTCATTACCGTTGAACCAAATTTGGGAAATTCACCATAGATTAGGGTTATCTGCGGTCAGATCTGGGCGGAAAGAACACTGGATTCTGCTGAGCTATCAAATACGATAAACATGTGCTATTTAAATGTATAAAATTTTATTTGAACGATATAGTTCTCAACTAAGAAAGTTAATCATGGAAGGGTTGTGGCTGATACCTACATAATCATTTTAACAGCCGATTGTTTCCAGACTACATGAAGTTATCGAATCCAAATCCAACGTAACAGCCGAACCCACTAGCTCTGCTCTGCATAGGCGCCCATGGCCTTATTATTTTGCTAAACGTTTAGTAGATAAAGGATGAGCTTGTTGGAGGCCACGTGAAAAGGAATCTCATTTAGTGGCGCGAGTGGCTTAGAACTTCACACGAATAAAGGTCTTTAGCATTGCGAGGAGAAGGATTTGCGATTGGGCCAATCACGACCAGCTTCCCCAAGAATGCTTGGATGCCTCTCTTTTTCGCGCCTTTCGCGTGCAAAGTGGGACTCTGTCGGCTATGGGTTCGACACCTCAAGCAGCATTTGCATGAGATGTTGGGCCCGTGTCCATGGATGAGGCAGGCGAATGTCAAGCTCTTTTGAACAGACTACCCAGGCAGGCGCTACATAGAAGTGATTATCACAAATTTAAAAAAAATACTATTGTTAACAGTAAACTCCCTGAAATACATCGGCTACAGTTTAATGAGTACCTTGTACTATGAACACCTAGATCATATGCTCAGGTAGACACAAAATGTCATCAAGAAAACAAACGGACGATGTTTTTTCTATTCCATAAGAAAGGGTATACAGTTACACAATACAATATTGAACCTCATCTAAATAAATATTATCACGGCCTTTCTAGTTCTCTTTCACGCAAGAAAATATTTCAGATACGGTAAGTATGACGGGCGAGGGGGGGATACTCTTAAAAGCTAATACGCCAAAAAAGTTTTGCAATACATTGTAGTGCACCAATGGCATGCGTTATTACCGCGCTGTTCAGGCAACGTCATCGATGTGCAGTCTCTCCTGCAAAACTCGAAAAATCACGATTTTAACAGTTTAAAAAACTGGGGTTCTCTATAGCTGTAGTAACTATCTACCAACTGACCTTCGTACCAATAACAAATGAATGTACCTAGCATTAAAGATCATTCACCCATTCCGAATGCTTAGGCGCCCCAACCACGCACAGTAATGCAGTACTGTCTCAGTTCAAGCGGGCATGCAATTCTACGTGACAAATTTGTTGGAAGTAATGTAAGATGAACGCTACTAACTGGTGCAGAAAAAGCTCTTAACACAACAGGCAATATGGATCATATATTGAGATATTAGATTATCTTATCTAAGAAGAGCTTCTACAACCTTGTATTCATCAGGGCCGGGTGGCTCTCGACCAAAGACTCTAATTCCACGACAGTTTTTTGACACGTGAGCTCCAGTACTAATGTTGGCGTTTGATGACGATTTTTGGGATCCAGGATCTCCTTTAAAGTTGCTTTCTTCGAATATACCCACCGTTAGTACTATTTTTAGTCTCTTTTAATGCTGTAAAGAGACTAAACATAGTACTAATTTTGTGTCTCTTTAGATATCTTCGAATATTTGAATTGCACTGTTGTCATCGTAAAGATGCAGCCGTCTTAATCTCGAAAAAATCGATTCCGCAATTTGCGCAGAACATCCTTTTTGTCATGCCTCCTTCCAGTTTTACGAATAGTTTCTATCAGCATAATATGTCATCTGCCGGGTATAGCTACGCTTCACACTAAGAATAATTAAGGAGCAATAGTATGGTGTAAAAATAAACCTTGAAAGAACACAGATAATTTCAGCTGTACCACCCGTGTGCGTGTTGAGCTTAAAATATGGCTTCGGTCAACTGTCACAACAAAACATAACAAAAATGTCTTACTACTTTGGAAGAATGGTACATTACCCGGTATAGTGTTTATATAACGTACGGTCAGGACGAAAAAGCGCTTGAAGAGCCAGATCTCCTGATCTTTCCAGGCGAAGTTTGCAAGGTGTCGATTTATGCCCTGGAGGTACGGTGCACCGATGACAGCTTTCAGTAAGGTGTGTCTCAAAATAAAGGCGTCCTAGAAACGATACGTCTTATTAACGAAGTAGTTTACATAGTCTAGTACGATGAACGTATCCAGCGGAACTAGCAGCTTCGACGATGGGCTTACTCCACCTGAATGCAAAATACGCTGCTGTTACCGTTTAACAAAATACTCGTGCAAAACTGCCCATCGCACAGCCGTCATGTTTCACTGCCCTACTCGCTTGGCAAAAAAATGACTATCTTAACCGTATCACAGCTAGCTAGTATGTAGACATGTGTATGTGGAAAAGCAATTAATATAGAATGCGATTTTTGAATCGCAATAGTAGAATACAAGCTTATTTGCAGAACAAAGCCGACCGCAGCAAACCACGAAACAAACAAACAAGCAAAACAGATCCCAGATAAATATCATGCTTTTTCTAATATCGACTACAACGACGAGTTTCGTCATCCGTTCGATCGCTAATGGTATAAACGGTGTCCGCATTTAACTACCTTACTATCAGGTCACTAAGGTGAGACTAGTTTTTCCTCCCTGTGCTGGCGGAGTTGTTGTAGTGGTACTAAAAAAAGTTATTTGGTGGTTAAAAGTGATATAAAAATACAACCACGTTGCAATATATTGTAAATAGGTGAAAATGACATATATAAATTATACATTGTTATTTCATAAAAGGGGCTCCGAACAAGCTATGCGCTTAATGGAGCTTGAAATTAATGTGTGCAATTATCTACAAGAAATGTCAATAAACATACAGTTGAAACAGTTGAACTACGACAGCAAGAAAAGCCACACGCCAGCTACGGAGAACCACTAAGAGTAGAGTTGAAGGAGGAATAAGTTCTCGTTTGTGTTGCCGAATGTCCCCGTAGGCGCTGAGACCTAGACCTTGTTGTCGACATGAGTGATAATAGTCCACAAAGCAAGCAAACGCGCAGGTAAAAGTTGTGGTGGGTAAAAAGTGTGGTAAAAATAAATTTGCGAGGCGAACGAAATCATCGACCTGAGATGTCGGCACTCCAGTACGAAACGGGTGATATATAGTAATTCTGCACAGTCTTGATCGCCTTCCACGAGTGGGCGAGTGCCGTCAGCTGCACACTGAATGGCGCCCTGGGAATGACGTGAATCGTTTTCGATGATGATGAGGTATTGGTGAGTAAGATGAAGGGGGTGATGATGATGATGCGTACGATGAATATATATATTTTTTAATATAAGTGCGTTTTATTGATAACATGTGCGATGACCATAACTTCATTTGTTTTTCCGTAAGGCGGTTTTGCACTGATACATCCAAGCATCATTGTCAAAGAAAGGAAATATTGTGTGTAGACACACGTATCTCGCATGTTTCTATCTAATTATACCTAAATATACCTAAGGAAGCCAAAATTGTGACACATAATTTAAATTGTCAGAAGTCTCATATTATGCTAACCCCAATAATAAATAAATAAGGTGATGGTGATGATGACGACGATGACGACGACGAAGACGGTCATGATGATGATGGTGATGTAAATGACGACGATGGGCGCAGCTTCAAATCGAGCTCCAGCAAACTACTGCAGTTCGTAGGGACGAACTCCAAGCAGTGCTTACCCAGCGGGTGCAATATACTCTGCAAGCGTTGAGAATGAACGCCGAGCGTGAGAGTGACTCGTGGTGGTGATTGATGATCACCCACTGAACGGATGTTCATTATAGTATGTCAAATGTTAATGCCCACACACAGTTCAGAGAAGCTTGCATTGCTTCTCTTGATTTGATTGAAAGTTTTGCGTCGGCTTTTCTGATCGTTGCGCGATTACGTAAGAGCGATATGCCATCTGCATAGATCTGTGTCCCAGTCATACCAGTGGTCAACGAGGCAGGCAACCTAAGGGCACTGCTGACTGACTAAACGGACGGATCTATCAACGATATCTACCGACTAAGAATATACATACAGGCAGTCAGGCAAGCAAGCAGGTCATTCTCGCAAAAATAAAATAGGGCCGAACAAGTAAAATCACGAAAATAAGTCTAAATAAAGACGACAATCAATAGATACACGGTTAGATACGATTAAAACATGTTGTGCCCATACCGCAATATCAGACAGAATGTTTGGAATGAAAGTGAAGCCCACACGAGCGCATCGTTCGATCCTGCTGCGAAGTATGCGATCACCGGCCATGCCTCGTATAACTGCTGCGGCACACATCCAACGGTATATTCGATTCATCACCGGTGAAGGTATATTGTCGTCGAGGCAAATCGGAAATCTCAGCCTGCACATGTCCTGAACAATCGTCTGCACATTAGTATCGGTAGTAGGTTCTGCATGTTTTGTCATCGGCTGTCAGTACCAGCCATGTCGACGGTATGTCCGTTTCCCAAGAGCCTGTGTGTGCGTAAAGCAAGCTTCTCTATCCAAACGCCTGCCACTAACCACCCTGCGCCTACTAGTTAATCTCCAGTGTCTTTCACAAGTAAGACTAAACCTGCTGTTTTCATAGAAATGCACTAAGCTCAGCATTAACCTTTATTTCACAAACAATTCTCGTAGCATATCATACACGTAAGAGCTTATAAATAAGAAGTTAACAGGTGATTTTCGTGTCTAATAGACGCCAGCCCTTATCGGCGCGATGCTGTGTCCGCTTTGACTTTTTGTGGCTCTTTTATGGCGCATTTAATTCAAGCGATATGTACACCTCCAGGACTGCACTAATAATCAAAACTATAATTATGATTTGGCAAGGTTTTGAAACGAACCGAGACAATTGATACTATAATTTACTACCTGCACACACAGCAAGTCAATAAGACACTAATACAAACGTCTTGGCAATGGGTCAACAGGAAAGGCTATAGTCTGTCAGCGGGACAGTGTTCAATTGTCCTGCTGTAAGACACGTCGGTCTTCAACCAACTTCAAAACGATCTAAGCAAGAACTTCACTATGCACGCACCAGAGCGGTCACCTATAGACATTTGTTTATTCAGCTGGTCTAAAGACTTGTACCTAAATATATTCAGGAAGACTAATGATACGGACGTTACACGTACCAGGATGGCGCTTTCTTCTGACCGCAGACCTGAGCTAGAGAAAGGAAGCTCCGATGTGCAATAAAGTTCACCCGACAGATCCGGAGGCTGTTGAAGCAAGCTATGTTGTTGGGGAAACTCTACATATCTCAACATATTCGGCCTCTCGTGCATTGAAGACATGTCTCACGGCGATTCCAAGCCCATAGGGACCGAGAGTGGTCTAGAATGAAAAAAACCTTCTCAAAGATGTTTTTAATTCCAGAACCACGAGCACCCGTTCAGTAAAAGCTACAGCGACTCTTCCTGGCCTGTAGGCCGTAAGTCTACAAGACCATTGCGATCGGGGGGCCAATACACAACAACCGCGACGACGCAGCAGGCAACAGTCCGAACAGAGTAGCGCGGATGTTTGTTGTGCAACAGCGAAACACGGTGCTTAGTCAAGTGAAGAAGTATTGGTAGTGAACACTATGGAGCGGCCACCGCGAGCACGGTTTTCTAATGTCTGCGAGCCGCGTTCCAAGTTCGATAGCTTCTCGATAGGGTATGATTTTGGGGTATCCGCTATAATTATCCCACAATCACCCAAAATAGCCAAGCTGCAGTAATTGTTATAGAAATGTAAATATATAACTTTGTTATGTTGGCACCGTGGAGTGAACAATTGTCTCTGCGTAAACGCGTGGTCACGGGTTCTTTAACCCAGTATTAGCTTAGTTCAACGATATGCCCCGGATATGTGCTGCGCTTCCTTGTTGAATGTTGAGCGACATGCTATCGAGTCTCCCGTCGAAGGGTTAAGGCTTCTACCCACGCACTGAATCAACTTGAGTGGAAAATGGCCTTGTCCTCCCATAGTCTCGAAAGCCAAGAGACAAAATTTGTGCGGATAACCAACGCCAGATTATTTTCTATATTTGTTAGTCTCTGCTAACCTGGACGCATAACCTGCTCGGTCCGTACCTGCACCAACCATCGAAGGGGCTATTATGTTTCCTTTAAATCAACTTTTAAATCACCCTTTACTTCGACTAGTTAAATATTGTTGAACTCATCTGGTACAGTGTCTGTTTTATAAAGTGGGCACAATACCAAATCGCAGTTATGTGGCAAATAGTGGGGTCAACGTAATGAAATCGTATTTTCTGAAGCTTTTTCCACCACTACAATGATTTGACCTTGTCCTACCGTAGTTATACACCCATGACATGCCAACCGAGAAAGCTCTGTGAAGCACCGTTAGGTCATCTTGGCCCGTCCGGAGACTTTGTAGACACGTGAAATAAATTTAAAAACGTTTTTTTACGAAAGTTTAAGGCGTAATTCTAGACTATCATCCGCCCCTACGGGCTTTGAATCGCCGTGGACCAATCTTAAATTCACCGAGAGCCAGACATGGTGAGAGATCTAGGGTTTCCCCAACAGTCCTTGTGGCAACAGGATCGCCAACTCAGCGGTATAGTTTATTGTCAAAACTCTGCTTATTTCCAAAACGTTTTTCAAAATTGCCACAGTTGATCATTACAAAATCCCTACGTCTCCCTATGATGTTCGTGGTATTCCGTCGAAAAGTGGGTATAATTTTCCTGCTTTTGACTACCTGCTGTGTGTGACCGACGTTGACAGTCGACTAGGGTATGAATCGTCGTTGATGCTTTTCAGTCACAAAACCGACCAGATCATTCGAAAATTTTGATTATACTCTAGGGTTAGTCTCGAATGATCCCAAGAAACACCACTAATTTCGTTTTAGAATTTTAAAAAATATGTAGACCCCGTTGCTTATCTATTTCTTCTACACCTAATTCAACTTGTGGTTGGGAGGGCCACAACAGATGGACGCGTGGTGCAGTCCTGCTTAAAGTTAGATGCCCTGCTAAGGACAAATTTTTGCTAAAAACAGAAGCTGATCTATCGTGAAGCATCCCTTGCACACTTATTTTCCAAGAATTTGAAACACGTGCTTGGATTCCGCCACCGCATTTGTATGACGTTAGTTATAGTATAGACGATCAGTTTAGGACGCTTTACGCAATACGCGATTCGCGGCTTTTTTAACATAGCCGAAAAACAGCGGGCCACGCTTAGGTCCGGCCATGTGGAACATTGCATATAAACCATACTACCGTCACACAGACCCAATCTTCGCCTGACAAAACCTCAAATACATTCTAATCTTGATGATTGAGGCTCGTTAATACTCCTTATCCGCCAGCTGAGTTTCTGGTCCCGCTCTACCTAAATCCTATATAAGCAACCACGATTGGACGTTTCCCAGTGTGCGTGTGACCATATAATTACATCAGAGCGCCAGAAATGTGTTTAGATTTTTGGTTATATAAGACATATCACTCTATTTGTTTTGGGTACAACGGGTCTCACCCTCCTTTTGATCCTTTTGTATTTTATCCGACTTTGTTCGGAACTGCTACAATTTTACGTGGGCTTTTTAGCAAAAAATCCGCGTGACATCGTGGAATGGCCAAGCACAGAATCCAAGGGAGCCAGCGAAGTATGTCATCTTTTTTTCTCATGCGTTACATATACATTCGTGGCATGTTCGAATACAATAAATAGATCCCCACATCGAGCCTCTTATCGAGCACTCCAGAAGGCAGGAAGATATTGCACAGTATTAGCCCAGTTTTCCCCTATATAATACAAGATTGATGACAAGAATCAGGATCAAAGCCGTGCATTCCAGTTACGCCCAACGAGGTGCCTGTAAAAGGCAAGTACTTAGAAAATGGCCCTAGATGTATATTGGCCATAACAAATTGGGTATTAAGGGGGAACGGTAATAGTCTGCACACAGAGTTTTCGCTAAGCACAAACTCTGCTCCCGGCTGAAAGAAGTATTTGTAAAACGAAGTAACGACAATTGACCAGATAAGGCAACATTTACTGTACATTTGTTTGAAATGGGCCTATAAGTCACAGGTTTGTGCGGCCCTTGAAGATGTGTACGAAGGCTTACTCCTCTGCCGGAAGGAAGCTGATCCAAATCATGCTCATATAGTTCCTTATGGCGGGTCACGTGTCTATTCAAGTAGGTGGCCCAAGTAGTCAAGCGAACATTAATTAACACGTGGTGCAATGATGCGTCGGTTTAAAGTAGTACGTAAGTAACCGGTAGGCAGTTTTTTAGATACTAACTTACATCCTACTGTCAAAAGTCTTGGAGAATTGCTCCAATGTGGTGTGTGATCTCAAAAGCTAGCAGTGGTAAGTCAATGCTGGTTTCAAACTCAGGTTTTGTAATTATTTCCATAAACTACAGGTCGTTTACTAAGAGGCACCGGGAAATGGTTCTGGAAATCGGGCTCGCTAACCGATCACGTATACAATGTTTCGGCGGCTACAAACATATAGAATAGATTCCATTCTGCCGTGGCACCCTGTCCCTTATATGTATATGCAATACTTATTGCTTAGAGCTATATAGTTGAAAGCATAAAGCTCGTAAACAATACTGGTCAGATTATACATAATGTACATATATCAAACATACAAAATACAAGCTACTGCTGTTGCTAAATCCATTGATGAGCCCCATACAGTGAAAATATCGCGAATGTAATTAGAATCTAGTCCAAACTCTAAAGCTTTCCTGTTATAAACATGTTTTGTCCAGTCCTGAGCTATCTACTTTCCCTAGTACTTCAGCAAATGATAAGTAGATAAATATATGGCCAGCGACCAGTTTATGGTGTGTTGTGGAGGCAACTGTGTGTATTGCGTAAACGGTCTACAAAAATAAACCTATTGTATGCGATCTACCGTTGCCTATGTTAGACTTATTATCTTCTAGTTTACAAGACGAACTCTAATGGCGAGGTTCGATGACTTGGCTTCCCACGCTCTCAGGAGAACTACCGACAGGTGTTTTGAAACTATAAAAGCATATTTGAGTCATATATATATATATATATATATAAGCCAGCTTATCTGATGTGTCTTAGAACAAGCAAGGGAGAACTCGTCGTGATCTCTGCGTCACGCTACGTGGCCCAGCGCAAACATTGAGAAGCGCGCCTTAGCTACAGATCCAGCCGCCTATCTACTGACCAATGTCGAGGAACGATAGGCCGGTCCGCGGTTATCCAGGTGGACGCTAACGAGTAAAAGCAAACGAGCTGATCAAACGGCAACTTGCCAATCACCAGCTGCGACGGTTAGATCGATCAATAAATAACAACGACCTAACTAAGCGACACTTTAAGCAAGTATCCGTTATACATCTGTTTCCTTTGCGGACGGCGGCCCAAACCATGGTAGAAATGCGTTGCGCATGCCACGAGTCGTGAGTTCGATTCCGACTTTACGTGTAACAACGAGTAGATGCCTAGAAAGTATCTTCTGTGTTAGCAATTAAAAATAAAGGTATGTTTTTTTATTCATTAACGTGCATATATGCTCTGGCCGAAATTCAGACATATGCATATGCGCTGTGTGTTTGTGGGTGTGATGTGAAAGTCTAAACTTTGGCGCAAATGGTCTAGCTAATAGACAATTAATGGGCTAAACAAACAAAAGTGCAGAACGCGGACTCGAACGGACCTCGCATGAGTCGAATTACATCGATGCCACAGTGACGCCATATATATTTTATGGCAAAATAAGCACAAGTAATATTAACAGCAATAATATGTTTTTTTTGTTGGTAAAAATAAACTTTGTTTTTAGAAAGAATATTAGGCATGGGTAGTTAAATTATGCACAACCCATACTTTCGGGTTGCAAGGGATGGCTTGAGCACGTCTTAGGAGACTGGATAATTCTTCTGGAACTTCTAATGCTGGAACTATGGGCAATAAGAAGATATATGCAATAAGAAGAGAACGAGCTGAAAATGGACAAAAGATTGTAAGAAAGAAGGCTTTGTGGAGTTGCAATAGATTCATGGTGACTAAAGAGCTTTGGAAAAGCATGCTTGTGCCAACAGTGACGTACGCTAACGCTATTGTGAGTTTAGACGGAAGCATGGTAAACAGATTGGACACAATACAACGTGCAGTTGGCCGACATGCAATGCAATGTAGGTATACATGTGCAGCACAATTTATCAAAGGGGAATTTGGAGTCTCCAGCTTCTGGGCAAGGGAAGCAAGCACAAGCTAAGATATCGTATGTAAGTCGTCTAAAAAGCATAACCGCAAGTGAGGAAGAACAAAACTGGGCGGCCGAACTGCTCACAGCAAAACTGAGCGGAAAAAATACAAGCAAATGAGATAGGCGGCTAAAGTTCCTTGAACGCAAATTTAGGTGCAATGCGATGGATTTTGAAGAACACGAGGTGATAACAAATAAACAGATAACCAAAGATGTGAAGAAGAAAATTGACAAAACAGCCGAAGAAAGATAGAGAGAGGATATGGAGAGAAAGACATCTTTGCAATTGTATAGGCTACAAAAAAAGGAATACGGCCGAAAAGACATCATTTATTCGAACTCGCAAGCGTCCATGCTGTTCGCTCACTGTAGGGCCGGTATGCTCAACACCCGACAGCTGGCGGCCAGATACTCGGAAATTCGGAAAACTCGGAAAGAGCGTTCGGTGTAGAGCGTGTGATATAGAAGAAGAATCCATCGAACATATCGTGCTGAAGTGCGACGAGCTAGGAGGAGTGAGAACAGTGCCCATAGCCGAGGCATTAGGTTTCGGTGATAAACGATTATGGCAAGGGATAAATGAAACGCAGGCTAGGGAAATGGCACAGATTGTAAGGAACCATGGGACGACGCCCCGCTAAAACAAACTATTGTGCAATTAGATAGTAATATAACCATCGTGATAATCCAATTAATATTATGAATGCACGACAGACGAGGATATTTGTAAAAAAACATATAATGATACCATAGCAATAATGTACAACTATATACGAAGCCAGCAGCACGCTGTATGACATACTACACCGCGAGCGCATCTGATTTAAAAGATATTCCACAAGGAATGGTAAATAAAACTCATATATATATATGGAAAGTACGTTTGATCTTGTCTGATTCTTTTGCGTCTATAGTGGTGCAGGTGGGTCAAATGGCCTAGCCTGTATGAAAGAGATACTTCCAGAATGTTCTATGACTAGTCAATATTTGCATTAGCAATATTAGGCTGAACCGTTCGGTGATCGTGTAACTACTTGACAACCGGGATGATGCTTTTTCGTTCAGCTTCTCGACTGGCTGGTTGTACAAACTGTGTAGTTTTTATCAGTAGTTTCAGAAGCTCCTCACTTCCGTGCCTAGCTCTTGATGATGCTAATGTAAATCTACTGGCTGACCCGCCGTCCTCAGATTATATCTCTTTCTTTTCTAGCAGGGATATGGTTCATTTTATTTATCGTGTTACATGATGCGACGTTGCTTTTTCGGCTCAATGCCTCCGAGATCTATTTGGAGTTGCCTCATGTCCTCTTACAAGTGGAAACAGTAATTTTAATTTTCAATACATTTGGTCTTGTCGTTAATGCCAGCGAGACGAACATCATTGCAATATGAGCTCCCCAGCTAAAGATGCACCTCGACAGAATTTTTTTCTAGCAAGGAGAGAACTGGTCTTCTCATCAAACCCAAATGCTACGCCATCATTTCAGCCCTCTTTCGCATGCAGATCACCAACGCTCCCGTGGATGGCTTTCTCTTGGTCTGCAAAACCTTGTTCCTGCCAGTTCTCCTTTATGGCATCCTTATATGGAGTAGTGGGTTTGAGGTTGTTCTCCGTCGGGCTCGAACGATGCAAAACGATGCTTCAAGTACCATATCTAGCAGGCGACGCAGGGACTCCGTCAGTGATCTTTATGTGGTCGATAATCTCCTATTGGTCGACCTGCTCTACTAGCTAAATGTTGTCACGCTGGGCTTTAAAATCACTCGGAATATTATTCCCTGTGATGTTTCTTTTGCCCTTGCGCATGCTATTTGTGTTGTGTTTATGATTTGTAATACTTCATGATTGACTAAACCTGTATACATATATATATATATATATATATATATATATATATAATTTATATTTATTAAAATGACATTTAAGTGTTACAGCGAGATGTAATTAACTATAAACACTAGGGCTTGTGGGGAGCGCTACCAGTCGAGCTTATCCTCGAGGCAGCCCCTCATTGTGCCCATTATTGCTGCCGCATTGCCGCGTTGAACTGCCAGCGATAGTCGCTGAAGTAGAAACTCAAGTGCTCTTTTTCCCCTGTCGCCAGTTCAATTTGTTTGCCAATCTTCTGTAAAAGCGACCATGTCTCAGGGCCGGGCCCCCGAGTGTCTCGAATACTAGCGGCACGAAAATGAACTCGTTGGCGAGCTGGGCATATTTATTGGTCTTTAGACGCTCAGCCTTGCGTGCTGCGGAGCCAGCGGAAGATGCACTGGCCTCCAGGTTCGACGGGGCGAACGTGTCGGTGATAGTCGCATCCCAAACAAGCGCCTTTCCCCTTTCAAAGGGGATAAGGGTGAGACAGTCTGGTCTCTTTCCATCGCTTCTCAGGAGGCCGGCGGGCTCTCGGATGCACGGTATTAGAGCGGATCTGAAAGCCCTGGCTGTAATCTCATTAACCTCGCTATGACGGCTTTGGCGTCCTTCGCTTCTACTGCAGGACAACCCGTGAGTCCCCCAGATGTCTACCTGTGTTCCACAGGGACACCGGTGTTCCTCGGTTAGCCTTGTCCCCAACCTCAAACCAATGCACAGACGAAAGCTTTCGTGATCTAGTAAAGTGCCTAGGCTTGAGGAGGGGATGGCTTGGAGCCATTTGCTAGCTCCTTTCTGGACGACCGCACGTAGTCGGGCTTTGTCTGCCGTGGTCAGTGCGTCAGAGAGCAAGCGCTGGTACTTCATGGAGACGATGAGGTCGTCATAGGACCTCTGCAGGTGTTTGTTTGTCTCCGGGAGTAGGCCTGCGAGGTTCTTGAACTTCGTATCCGCAACTTCTTTGGTGTCCTGGAAAGCCTGCAGGGCCATTGGTGGGCTGATGTGCCGAACAGTGCTCTCTGAGGCGTGTAATGATGAAGCGTGGCAGCTCGCTGCTAGGTCTGCTGTAGAACGAATCCCCAGGCCTCCGAATCTAAGGGGGAGAGTAGCTTGAGCCCAGTTGTTGTCGACCAGACTAAGATTAAGAAGGTCACTAATTGATTGACTAAATATATTTTTGACTGTTCATACCTAACAGCAAATTTTTTTTATTGTTCTTATTTAATATTATATATTTTTTATGAGAACGAAAGCATTGTATTATAACGATCCCTCCCGGTCGGACGGCTGCGCCGAGATCTGGTCGCCATAATCTCCTAAATGCTGTCTGCTATCTTCGCTGGTCTTAGTAAATAACGCCTTGAACTATTGGCAGGGTTTATAGAAACCTTTGCAGTTTTTGCCAGCGACTCTGATATTGTGCCCCGCGGGGTTTCGTCATTGTACAGCCATGGTTATTTAGCTGTTTGTCATATTGTCAAAAGACTCCCCACCCTCATCTACACCCTACGGCGCGAATGAAGCTACACAGACAAATCAAACTAGATGACATCGTACGGACGTCATACTGGCTATGGCCACGGCTCTACAACGACCACTGAGATGTCACGTCATTCTTTCCCATCGCAGCGGCTACAACCATCGAACGCGACCGACAACATGATGAGGTGTTTTTTTGAACCAACAAATGGCGGGGAAGACCGGTAGAATATTTAGTTCTTGATTTACGCGAATTCCTCAATTCACTAGCATCACCTCTGTACGATGTAAACACAGTCTGATAAGCTTATTCAGCACAGGTATGAGTGCTAGCCATACTGTTTTCCATTTGATGGGATATTTCCCTTCAGATCCGTCGGTATTTCGAAGTGGCGGAGGCGAGTCCCCGTGTGGCGCGTTTGCTGAAATGCCACCCAGTCTGGGAGCTCTACCTTTTTATTTTTGCAAGTTTTTCCTCCGTTTTCCTCCTGATGTTACTCTTATCGGTCCGTAATGGATGTGCCGTAGGGCACTTTATTTTATTTTGCGTCGTAGGTCATTTTTCACACTCTTTCTCTCTCGGAAGTCTTTCTGAGAAGAGAGCGAAAAGTGTCAATCTAGCAGTGCCGGAAATAGGTGGTAGAGTCTCATGACAAAAATTCCGGCGCACTGGCTTGTATTTTTTCCCCATGAGCGTATGTTAATTTATTCGAGCACTTTTCGTTCCAGACTATGTTTTTCAATCTCATTCATCTTTGTCTATCGTACCTCCTAGTCGTCTTCCGAAAGCCGTGAAGGATCTGGGCTGTTTGGAGTCGTGTCAGAAGAGGAGTGCATTTTGTTTGCATTTTGATGCGTTCGTTTACGTACTTTCACTGTTTAAAAGTTCCATTCGTGTTTATTATTTTTTTATTTTATTTTTATTGATATTTCTTTTACGATAAGTGCCCATGCTAATTCCAAGCTCCATTAAGCACACAGCTTATTCGAAGTCCCTTGAGATTACAATGTATAATTTGTATTTGCCATTTTCACCTATTTATAATGTGTTACGATTACCTGTATTACTTTAAACCAGATACCAGAGTTTCGAAAAATGCTCTCTGGAGTCGCATTTTAATTCGAGTGGTAAAAGGAATTGCATTACACCTGTTTTGCTCCAATTCATATAGAGACCGTTACTCCTGAACCAAGAGGATAATCTCTCAAGGTTCTCGCGGACAATAGCCTCTACCTCAGTCGGGCAATTCCCAACGAATAGGTCAATTCACTGTTCATCTGGTATTGGGCATTGACCCTTTGAACGCAGGGTTCTACTGAAACGTTGGAGTGCATGCCAACGCTACCTCAAAAGTAGTATTATGTCAGATGAGCTTGGATTTGCCACTCCTGCCACCGTTATAGTTCTTCTCCTTAGGGTCTCTCATACTGAGCGAAACACACATGGTGTTGTTCTACGATTATTCCTCCGTGTTAATAAGCGAGGTATATGTTTTTCGGGCTGACCCTCTGCCGAGATTTAACGTCCACGGAACTGTTTTTCACATTGCTTCATAGACGGACCCCCATAAATACAAATGTGCAACGGTGGGGTTCGAACCCGCGCACCTATGTGTCTCCTCCGGTTGCGAGGCGCAGACTTAAGCCACCACGTCATCAACAAGCGAGGTATATGCTTAGCATAAAAAGCTACGGTGTTCTGCAGTGTGGCTTCCCTGTTCGCTCCTGAAGAGCTATCATTTAGCGGTGAAAGCACGGGGACCTCTTAAACGTTGACTGAGTGTTAAACTAAAACGTTTTATGGGTCTTTCGTCTAAGGTCAAAACACGCCTATGTCTTTGTTATTTCCTAGCAATGTAATGTGTTTACAAAGTCATGTGAGTAGTGCGACGTGTTTTCTTGGCCTTAACAGCTTGGCAGCCACTTAAACTGAAAGTTTCTAATCGCGTCTTCATTGTTATGCTACTACATTATGCGCTCAGGCTACCATAGGCATATGAAGGCAATTCAGACATATTTTTTTTGTAACGCAGAGGCGTGTTAGATTAATACAGTAAAGCAGTTCGAGTCCTAACTACAGATTGAACTTTTGTACAGATTGGAGCTAAACAATACGATCAGTTTGTTTCTTAAGCTCCAGCTAGAACCCAGCAGAGAGGCCGTGTCTCGACATTATTGGTCTGTCGGCGTAGCTAGATATAGAGATAGCTAAGATAAGCAAGTGGTCTAAACGTTTATGGTTCAGTCGAGCCCGATTTTGCCAACGAGCTGCAACAAGTGATGTATGGCGTTGTTTTTTAATATTGCCTATACAAGCCCCGGATTGTGTAGCTTCCACATATGACAAGCGCGATTGTAATAATTAATATGGACAATATCAAATCCCTTTATCTGGCTTGTTAGTGCGGCGATTTACAGATACGTAATTTCCGTAGTTGTAATTCGTATGCGATAAGGGCGGCGTGCTCCCCTCGTTCAGTCATTTTGGCCGAGAGTTCGGACTAGAAGCATGTTAGATGAATTGATGTAAATTTTATGCAAATATCAATTGCTACTTTGTAATCGTTCACGTTTATGTTAGGTTTGCCTTGCTACCGCCAAATGTGTGTGCAGACTACGTAAAGAGCTCCTACCGCCCAAGTACTGGTCATAAGTTCAACTATAAGCCGAATAAGTATTTAAATGTGTCCTAGAATTTACAAAGGTTTATGTAGATCGGAGAACTTCTGCTTTGAATGTGAACCATACAAACATATTATGGTATAGTTTGTAATCTACTGCTTACTGCTTATTGCAGTGAACTGATAGTTGTTAGTATAAGACGCTCAAACACGATACATACCATATCAATCGATATACAGTCAACGTTTTGAACAACTGTTCATATAAAAACATTTCATTTAAGCTCGAAATCTAAGGGGTAGTGGTGAATCATTTAGTCTAAACGCCATTGCGCGTCGCGGGCGAATGGGCAACTGAGTACAGGACATAATTCACCACGGTAGTATTATTGGAAATATAGTTTTCCGTAATACTTTACGCAAACTTTAATGCAGTTTGTTCCAGCAGTTTCCGAGATAGGATTATTTTCTTAAGTAACCAGTCGGTTGTCCCATCAAATAACTATAGAGTTACCAACCGTTTATTCTACTTCTTCATCCCCTTATTATTATTTGTGATACACGTATATGTTAATAATAAACCTTTATTTAAAAAAAAATACTATTAATCGCTACGTAATACGGACAGCGAGCTTCTCTCCACACATATGTATTCGTTCACACTTGCACTCCCACCCGTATGCCGTACAAGCTGCTGTATACACAAACGTGCATGGTCAGAGGCGGCAGGAAAGTGTATGAGAAAACAGAAGGAGAGCTTGAAATAGAGCGTTAGCGCAAGAGAGAGAGCGAGCGAGAGAGAGAGGTGGCGAGAGAAAAAGAGGGATAGAGAGATATTTATTTAAATGGACGCCCCACTCTCTACTCTCGTACAGTACGAGATACAGCTGACTAAGAGCTGGGGTTGCTGTCGAAGTGTTGCTGCTACCGCTGGGGTTGCTGCTGTTACCGCTTCTGGGGAGCGGCTGCGTTTGCCGCCGGTTCCGACTGAGTTCCGACGATTTACGGCTGATGCACCACCATCATGCAATGTACGTGTACGCGTTGGCCGACCGCCGACCGATTGGCGGCGTAGCGTAGACGACGGAACGCCAGTTCTGCGGATGTCGGCAAGCCGGCCGCCGACCGGCGAGGGTTCTGCAACGGCAGTGGCGGCAACAGCGACGGCAGCGGCGGCGCTGCTTTAGCCAATCAGCGGAATGCAACGTGTGTTGACTGGTGCCGGGCGGCGCTGCATCGTCGCCGGCTACGACGGACGCCCGCCCGCATGGACGAACTGACTGACTGACTGACGCAGGCACCAACAAGACGACGACTTGTTGTAAACTGCCACGTCTGTGCCAGTAGTTCATTCGCTCGCGATACCTGTAGTGTTTCGGTAATGCCGTGCTCCCGGACAGTTTTCGGCCTATGGGCCGCCGTTGCCTTTGTCGCCGTCGCCGCCACCGTGGCGTTGGTGAACGGCGCCGACATCGAAACGGATGAAAATGTCCTCGTGCTCACCAAGGACAACTTTGACCAGGCGGTCCAGGACAACAAGTACATTCTCGTCGAGTTCTGTAAGTGCCTCTATGCCTTCTGCCTCTATCTGTCGGCTTATCATCGATCTGTCGGCCTGTTTTCCTGCCGGTTTGCTGCTGCTTCTGATGATGCTGCTGTTGTTGTTTTTGTTGCTGCTATTGTTATTGTTGTTGCTGCTATTGTTGCTATTTTTGTTGTTGTTGCTGCTCTGGTTACACTTTGACGTCGTTCGTTGTTGTTGTCGTCGTCGTCGACTCAGCTAACGCTAACAACGCCAGGCTCTGCTGCACCTACAGATTTGCGACATCTCTCTCTCTCTCTCTGTCATGATGATACGGAATAATTCATCTACGACCACAATACAATACAGTATCATTACGACGAGTTGCCATTCATGCTGCTGCTAATGCTACTACTTGCCAGCAGCACGATTGGGTGATGTCAACAACACGTCACTCGTCATCGTCTCGTCGTAGATTAACAAACAGCTTGTCCTGTCATTATTATTTACGGCGTACTCAAAGAGCGTTACACAGAGAGAGATTCCGGAGTCCGGACAGAGTGACGGAGGACGGCGAGCCAGCGAAAGTGGCATCTCGACACTTGTCCCACCGGTCACCTGCTATCTCAGCCGCCTCTGCGGCTGCTACGCTTGCTGGTTTTCTCATTAGTATGATAATTCGTTTTAAGATTATGATTTAATTGTTCACTTTGCTCATATCGATCAGTTGCCGATACAGTTCTGCTGTTGTTGCTACTGCTGCTGTTGCTGCTGCTGCTGAGCCCGCCGTCTTTGACTGACATAGATTGAAAGGTTCAAGCCATTCTTGTCTTCGTCATCGTCATCATCCTTCTTCGCTAAGGCCAATGGGAAACCATTGTTTATCCCGTTTGTGTTGGATGGCCAATGACAGCCGGCGGTATACACTCATGAAGTGATGCGGATTTCATGGTTGCAGCAGCTTTCCAGGAATCGACACATAGACAGAGTGACTTATCTTTGCTGCGCCGGCCAGCGAGATACAAGGTAGCTAGATTTTCCTACTAGAATGACGCCCAGAAGCCAGAGACAAGGAGAGGCGAGAATAAGACAAGCCAAGTCAAATTGAATGCAGCAGACACTTGTTATCTATCGGGTTGTATTGTCAACCACCTACAGATGAGCAGGATCTCTCTCGCTCAGATCTTCTTACAGGTACGGTAGGCAGATGTTCTCGGCGTTCACGAACGAATCATTGATCAATCAGTCGCCAGTCGTGCTTACGGCGGTCAAGGCAACAATCGAACTAGCAAGAAGAAAACGGGGTAATCAAAGTGTGAGGTAAGAGGAGGCGGCTGTTTTTGGCAGCTCCAGTATCATCATCGCCTACCATCAGCCTCGTCGTCATCATCGCGCGTGGTTGCTTATCTTGAGCAAACAAACAATAATTAGACAACATACAGCAATAGCAACGTCGACAATAACAACAACATGATAATTGTAACTGCGAGAAGTGTCAGCGACTAAAACAACCACGACGCCGTAGCCGGCATGCTTGTGACATCTTCCCACGTCATCTCCTGCGTCTACCGTCGTCGCCGGGTTGATGTTGGTCCAACAATCTTTACAGTAGTTTTTACTGTGTACCCATCATGCCCACGATCTACGCTCGATAACATGATGATGTGGAACTGCGCTTGAACAATGCAACTCATCATCTGCGTAGCCTCGTTGCTGTAGCTTGTGTTGTCGTCGTCGTCGTCGTTGTTGCCGTTGTTTTGTTATTCTTGCTGTGGTTGTTGTTGTCATTCTTGCTGTGGCTGCCGTCGCCGCTGTTGTTGTTGTTATTGTTCTGTGGAAAGAGCTATCTGTTCACACGGACTTCAACCGGCGATAAAGAGGGCAGAGAAACACGTTGCATGCCACATGGCGGATTATCTAGACACTGTTATGGTTTGGTGTGGTATGTTCACAGCAATTTAGCACACACAGTAATAACTGTGGTATGCGTTCATTTCGAACGCTTTGTTTACTTGACGTGTGCTATTGGAGTCGGTCGTCGAGTGTTACGCGTGTAGTATGCGAGTAGACCTTTGACCCCAAATTAATCAACCGGCAACCTCTACAAGGCAGGATCGCTTAAGTTTCGTCGCTCTACAATGCTTGCCCAGCGCGCCGGTTCCAGCAGTTTCGGAATCTCAACGAATCTCTCCTAGTTTTGCCTACGATGGATGGACAACTAGATTCTTTTGATCATTCTCTGTCTACGTGGAACTTCCACTTTTGCGATCATAATCATGGCAGGTAGCCCCTACTCTGTACCATTTCAAAACCATCCTATCCACCTACGACGATATTTACATTATGAGACGCTCATCATCGACGACCGCTACATACTTTTACTCCCCCTCCCCAGCGCCTGCGTTTTCCAGAAAACTTTTGTGTGTTCGCCAGCCCCACGAAGCCGAAAAGGCAAAAGGGGAAGGAAGGCAGTTTGTACTTGTGTCATCTACATCTCTATCTTAGCGAGATGCCATAGAGGTACTTGTATCATCTACATCTCTATCTTAGCGAGATGACATAGAGAGGTACACGATGCGTTTGCAAGCTGACTAGGGTCGTATAGAGACAGAGAGAGAGACCAGTTGCAGAATCTGGCTTCGGCACGCCTCTCTCTCTCTCTATCTCTCTCTCGCACTTGGATGTACGGACCGAAGCCAAAAGCAAGCGTCAGCCATGTACATGTAGTGGTCGGTGGAGATCTTCGGTCTTCTGTTCGCGGTAACCGGCGCCGGCGTCAGCGGCCGCGCCGGCCGTATGTATCGCCACTTGCGGGGAGTAGTCCAAGTGACGCACTGCTTGCAAGACTACCAAGCAACGCATAACGATACGAATGACGATAGCAGCAGCAGCTGCGGCTGCGACGGCGACGACGACGACGGACAAGGGGAAGATGGAGAAGCCGCATTGCGACATTATTGCGTTGACTCTGCTGCTGCTGCTGTCCTGTCTTGATCTGTACTACAATGAAGTTTCCCAGCGGCGGGCGCAGTCGAAGTAGTAGCTGTCGTAGTCGTAGTAATGATAGTAGTAGTAGTAGTAATAATGATTGTAGTAGCAGAAGTAGTAGTAGTGGTCATCGTCTTCAAACGGACAAGCAGAAACAGTTGGTCGGTCGGCTGGCTTCTACTTCGAAAGACGACGACGATCACGACGACGACGACGACGGACGATAGACACAGATCTGGCGAGAGGGAAAAATGATGAAGACCTTGCGGTGTGGCCGCAGCCGCTGAATTGCTCTTCTGCTGGCACGCGTGTTACTACCGCCGACAACCGCGGACAGCATAGTCTCATCTCTGCCTGCTGGCGGTGATGATGCTGCTGCTGCTTCGTCCGCTCGTAGTAGCCTCGGTGAACCCCCGACGCAGATGCCAGTCTCCCTTTATCAGCATTTTGTCTTTTCCTCCCCCCCCCCTCTCTCTCTCTCTATATATATATATATATATATATCAGGCTTTCTCTCCCACAATACGATGAGCACCAAACCACACCATCCTGTGTTCTGGATGTGAATGGTTAAGCCACGACGGTGTAATATGCATAGCTCGTTAGCAGGCGAGTCATCGCGTTAGTTCTGTTTGCTGTCTGCTGTCTTCATGGGACGTTGTTTGTCTATCGTTGGCTGATTGCTTAGGTTGTTTGTTTTGCGATTATAGATAAATCATTATTAATGTTGTTTGTTATTTATTAATTAGGCAGGTACCAACACGCATACACACACCCAACACGTTTGCGTATATCTTTGCAAAATTTCCTTTTGTTTCCGTCTACCTGCTGCAATGCAACGTGCAGGAGGATTAGGCCTATAGTGGTAGCGTCCGTCACGGTAACGCTACTCGGTTGGAGTATTTTGTGCTTAATGCATTTCTTAATTCGCTCCATAAAGTGAGTATTTTAGAAAATTGATAACATGCTCAAACACCTATACTAAAGCAGATAACTCCTTTCTGCTGGTGCCCCATATATCTGTGGTGGTGGTGAACATGCATGAATATGACGGCGAGCGGTAGCGAGGTTGGATCGATTCGTCTGTTAGCACGGATCGCGTTGGTAAATCGCTACAGTAATACGCTGCTCAGCTGTTTAGCAGCATTAGTCGGCTGTCACCAAACTATCATCAGCGTCGTTAATAGAATACGTGTCGGTTTTTGTTACTTGGTTAATCCTGCTCTTATTCCCAGTGGGTTTGACTGCCGGTCTGGTTTAGGTATATGTTTATACAAAAAAGCTTATCAGGCGTTTGTGCGTATGTAATCAGACGCCCACAAGATAACGCATAACAAAAAATAGACCAACAGTTGTCACGTGATTAGTGCTGATTGTGAATGGTGGTACTGCATATAAACGATTTCTCACCAAGCTGATTGTGCCGCGGAAAGATACACTGTCAACGGCGAGCTATCCTGATAGACGTAACATGTTTTCCGCTAATATATATATATATATATATATATATGAGAGCAACAGCGGATTCCTAGATATTATTCGTAGAGAGGTGGGGAATATTGCTGTGTTCTTTTGTCTTTAAGGAAGAAAACAGTCAGTGCGTCTTCTTGGTCTGCGGGGCCTCACAACGGTGCGGGCGTAGGAGGCGCCACGGTACTAAGAGAAGTACAATATTCTAATCATTCTCACGTTAACTGACGATGATAAGTAACCCTTGTGCCCAATCGTGCACACACTGGTCAGCGGTCGGTCGACAAAAATAGTAATAATACCACACGCCTATTTCGACATACGTTCAATTTATTGTTTCCTTGTTTTTAAACTAAAGCATGTGTTGCCGCTGACTTTGGCATCTCTGTTCATGCGCCTAGGTTGTTTTTGCAGCGTTTGTACGGATGCCGGAAGCAGGAGCAAGTTCTCTGCTCTGAAGGCGACTTGACAATGCTTTCCACCGTAGCGGCACCGCTGCCGTTCAGTTGAGAGCTACATGACAATGCGAGATGACTACAGGCCGTAATGTCGTCACCGACATGATTTCTATATAGCGACGTGAAGGGGAGTGTGATATATGTTGTTAGGCTGTAATGTTACGACTTGTAGTTAACTCGATGAAATACGTGTGAGTGTATATATATATATATATATATATATATAGCTCACAGACTCGTTGCATCGGTATGATCCCACCGGGGAGAACGTGAACTTAAGCACATGTATCTGGCCGTCAGTAGTCCAAGCCCACGCATACGTAAGGAGAATTCCACAGTCTCGAGGGCGGGCGATGGGTGATACGATCGACAAAAGCCAGTGCACGAGACAATCGCAGAGTAGTACCGCCCGCAGGCGCATGTCATTTGTTTGGCAGTCGGCAATTGTTCGTGTATTTCGCTCTTACTTTTAGCTCTTTTTATTGTTGAAATGCTACAGCTTGCCTTTGACGTGTTGGGTGGGGCGGGGGGCGCTGTGCCGTCGCCTATCGGCAGAGGAGATTGCCACCTTGTCCTGGACGATCTATCCCAGGTCAATTGTTTGCCGACCTGAGCGTTCCGCTCTTGGCAGTGCTGCTGTTGCTGCTGCTGCTGGCAGTAGTAGCGTCGAAACCCTTTTGCATACTCGATGGAGTTGGTTGTTTTTGTTCTTGTTCTTGTTGTATTTGTGTGACAGTTTCTCGGCGACTGATCAACCGACAATCGACACCCCGATAACCACCAGCAACCAGGCGATCGACGAATTCGTTTATCTGACAGAGCCGGACGGCAACTCTGTCCCAGCCCGGCTTTGTGCTGAGCCGTGCCCATACGAGTACTACGGTGTATTCAGTCTACTGCCGGCGCTGCGGCCGCCGCTGCCACGTCACCTCGAAGCAAATATAAGCACTTATTCTGTTGAAAAAAACTCGGTGAAACTCGGTAGCGAATCGCCATCAGTCTAGTGTGCATATGCAGCGCCGCTTCTGTGCAGCAAGCACAACTCGTGTCCGCGTTAGTGATCTATTGCTCATTTGTTGCATTTTCCACTAGTCGCAGATGTTTTGCATTTGCTACTATTGCGTCACGAGAGAAACAAAATGAAGGAATTGTCGACCTGAAAATAGACCAGGTGTGAAAAGGTGGAACTAGGAAGGGACTTGAGGGAGGGACGATTTCATGGGCGTTAACGGGGCCGTATGGCTCTTACGGCAACCGATATATACTTTAACAGGAAGACAGAAAAAAATACAGAAATCAGTAGGCGGGATAGAGTAAGGAAGGAAAGGAAAGAGACAGAAAGGGTGGAGAGATAGATAGAGGGTAGCACAGCATAAAGCAAATTAGTACTCGGTTTCTTTGCACATCCATCAACCTTGTCATAATTGAAGGATCTTTCGCAAACAGTCCTCGTAAGGCCGGGTGGGTAGCTTATCTCGTAGGCTTGACACATCTTCGTCATGACGTGAAGTATGAGCATCATCATTATGATTATTATCGTTGTTGGTCTTGGCATTGTTGAACGTGTTGATTTTGTTGATGGGATTTCTTGTGAGTGTCGTGCGCCGAGGTAACTAGTGGAAGGGATGGCCACGCTCGCGTCATGAAATGCATAGCCGGCACGCGAAGTCGAAGGCTTCATGTGATGAAGTTACTGTAGCCAACCGAACACTGGGGCGATACGCGGCGCCCCAGAATCATCAGCTTGCGTACAAGGAAACTAGCTAATAGTCTGCTGACCTGGTCTCGATGAACAGAGCAAGGCGCCAGCCGACAAGATCCAGGCGGAAACTGAAGGAAAACGAATGAATACGTACATATATATATATATATATATATATATATGTTTATATGAGAGAGGGAGAGGGGAGCCCTGGAAAGGGTCAAGGGAAAAGCAACAAGCTGTGACAACGAGAAACTACTGCTGCTGAGGCGAATGCTGCTTACGTGGCCGTCGCATTTTCTGGCCTCGTCCCTACTGATGTCGTTAAGACGTGTAAACGTGTGTGCCGTGACGTAACTGAGTTTACGTCTGCTAACACTTGCTGTGTGGTTGCGGTTACAAATACTGGTACTACTTCAACTACTACAACTACTACTATCGCTACTATGGTAGTTAATACCCGGATAAATGTAACGATAAAATAGTAGCCGGAGAAACGTAATGCGTATATATATATATATATATATATATATATATTCTGTATTTCCCTTGTAACAATAAAATTAAATTAAAAAAAAACATATATATATATCATTAATAGCGAACACGTCGCTTTCAACGCGTTGTATCGCATTTCGGTGTGCACCGGCCGACCACAGACAGGAGAACATTGTCAGTTGCCACAGTCCTGCAGTTCCAGCGACAGCAGTGGCAGTGTCAGCGGTCGCAGATCGGCTGTTCTTGTGAAAGTAGTCGAGGCTGTAACGTCACAGCAGATGATTCCACCCACAGTGCTGGCTGCCTGCCTGTCGGACTCTGCTGGAGTTGTCAGCACTTCCACTCCAACAAGGAATCGGTGCGGCGGTGGCTGGAAGTCGTTGCATTTGCTACATAGGGAGAAGGTAGTGGAATCATACTAATAGAATGCATCTGCTAATCGGCGGCACGGGTCGTCACGCCTACGTCCCTCCGGCCTGTAAGTTGATGGAGCGGCCGGCGGAGTTGGCCGGCGCTAACGCTTCCTTAACGCTCCACCGACTACTCTCTATACATGGGGAGACATGACGAGACGGGTGGTTTTGTCTCGGCTCGCCTGGGCTGCTCGCCCTCGATATGGCCGGGTCACCGCCGCAGGCGCCGCCCCATGACGGCCACTACAAGCAATGTGGCCGTTACAACCGGCTGCTGATGCAAGATGTCGTCCTCGTGTTTTTCTTTTTCTGCTTTTTTTTCTCTCATAAGAAGCAAAAGGCGCTCTGCTCTCGTAGTGATCTCAGTATACAAGTAGCAGTAGTGTTCATGTGTCGAGCCCGGTGGCGTTATGCATTCGCGTGCGTCTTGCGGCCGAAGGGTGACACAAGAGTGCCCAGGTTCGATCTCCACCGATGCACATTTGTAGTTGTTGGCGTCCGTCGTATGAAGGACAATGCAAGAGCCGGGCGCTAAATGTCGGCTGTGGGTCAGCCCGAAAAAGTTGTCTCTTTACTCGTTTTCTTATGACGGAAATCAAAGAAGGTCGTTGTTCAAGAAAAAGTCCACGCGGAACGCTTCACTAGCTCTCGTCATTTGATGTTTCTCTTGCTGAACACCGCCATACGTACGCACACGCTCCTCCTGCACCACGCTGCGCTTTGCGTATCGACGAGCCGAACATGCGGCAGGTTCAAGTGTCCATGTAAGCGCAGACGCACGCATTCATGCTTGCCTGTGTACATTTTGCACATTGCACATACATGGATGGCGTTTGTTAGATGATTGCAGGGACAATGTATACTCTTCAGGCTGTCGCACAAGCTGACTCATCCGATGACGGTAGTTCAGTAGTAGTAGTAGTAGTAGTTGTTGTAGTAACTAGGTCGATGAGGTGTTATTTTTATAACATAGATATTTTCTCTGTTGGCACCTAGTGTGTGCTGTGTTTGTATTCGTTCGCCGCTGGTAGTTTGGCAATCAGCGTTGTTGTGAATGCTGCTGCTATTGTTGTTTTACTGCTGTTGTTGTTGTTGTTGTTTTTGCTGTTGCTGCTGCTGCTACCGCCGCAGTTGTTGTTGTTGTTGCTGCGGTCGCGGTCCCGTAAACGGTCCTTCTCTTGGAAACGTGAGGTCGTCGATGAACGGTCGCGCCCTCTACTACTAATGCTCTCATCCGCTGCAGTCTTCTTCTTTTGTCGTTGTCGTCAATCGTCAACAAAAGTCTGCAGTGGGGGCGCGCGTATTGTGTTAACGGTTAAACCGGCCGGCGACCACCGAACGGCTGTAGCACGAGGCGACGTCTTCGACCGCGGCCGCCGCACGAGGCGCTAGCTCTGATTGCCGTGCCAGGCGTGCCGTCTTCGCCATTGCGGCGATGCCGGCGATGTCGATCTGGATAGATGATGAGTATGAATAAGACGCATGCAGATGCTGCTGCTCCTGCTTCTGTTGGTGCTCTTGCTGACATCACCACCACCACCGTCACGGGGTAACACGGGGGGGGGAAACGAACGCGGGGGTCGACAGGGGAGAGGGGAGCAGACCTTGTTGCACTGCGGCATGCCCACTCAGTACTCCCATTATCTTCATCACCCGTCCCCTTCTCCTGTCTTTGCCTCTCCTCTTCTGTGCTCTCCCCTTCTTACCCCGCAAAGATGAAAGGAAGATCAGGTTCTTCCTCGATGACTCTGTCGCTTTCTCTCTCTTTCTTCCCTCCCTCCCTCCCTCCCTGCGTCCGCTTTTCATCTAAGACCGCGCGACGATCTGTAAATATTGCTTGGCTCGTTGGGTCCGCTGATCAGTCACAGTCAGTCAGTCAGTGAACGGTCAGGCCAACCAGCAACAACGGTTGGTCCGACCGTTTCTGTGGTCCATCCGACCGTTTCTGTGGTCAGGTCCGACCGTTCCTGTAGTGTCGACCCACCCCGTGGCGGTCGTGGCGCACCGTCACCGCAGCAGCGGCAGCGGCGGCGGCGGCATTTGCGTAGGGCGACGACAGTGCGTTGAACCCCCGGCAACAATAACGGCGCCTTTCTTCGGCCCTCGTTTCGGGGAGAGCCGGAGAGAGATAGCGAGAGAGCTACAGAGGGAGAGAGACGGAGAGCCGAACAGAGCGCGGCATCACCGCTTCAGCCTATTATGTCTGGCGCTTTGGCGACTCGGATCCGTCGTCGCAGAGCGCAGCCCGCCAGGCGTGCGCGCTTACTGTTTGATGCCGCCGGTTGGCAGGTCTTCTGGCAGGCCGATCAGCCAGACCAAAGATAGAACTGAATGAAGATGGCGATGGCGACCACAACCGTTGTTACCACCAGCAGCAGCAACAGCAGCAGCAGCAGATACTGCGACACTTCTCCTACTAGGGCAGTAATCGCTAATTAGGCGCGCATTGCGACGGTAAAAAAAACGCCGGCGGACTGCACTGGCTGATGATGCACTGTTTGCTTCTTCAGGCAGGCACACAGCAAGTGATTGTTGACCGCGTCAGCAGCAACAACAACAATAACGGCCACAATAACAACAATAACGGCAACAATAACAACAACAATAACGACAACAATTGCAGCAGCAGCAGCAGCAGCCACCACTACTTAAGCATTACTATGAAATAGTAGGACTCTTAGTAATTCTGACAGCAGCAGCTTGCTATGAAGCCCTGCTGAGGTCCTAGCCAACGTTGTTGTTGTTGTTGTTGTTGTTGTTGTTGTTGTTGTTGGTGTTTTGTTGCTGTTGTTTTTTTGTTATCGTCGTTGATGTTGTTTTTGTTGTTGTTGTTGTTGCTGTTGTTGTTTTTGTTGTTGTTGCCGTCGTGGTTTCTCGGCTGCCGTTCGACGTACCCGTTATAGTCCCGTACGCGTTCATGTATAGCTTGCGGCGTTGTCGACCTTACGTTGCCGACACTAATCCGTGACATTAGAGTCTTGTCGTCTATACGCTCGACACACGCGTCTGTAGGGCAAACTCAAGTAGAAACAGCGGTAGTCACAAGAATAACTGCCCTGTAACTAGCTCGGGGTACATTGGCTGGCCATTTGTATGCACCGCTTAGCGTGACAATGCATGCTTGCTGGCAACTCGTGTTATTTTTAACCTTTTGCGGAGATGTTTCGTGAGTGTATATATATATATATATATATATATATATATAGCAAAATATGCATTTGTGACGTATATATAGCGAATATTTATTAGTAACTGCTGCGTCACACGATGAACAAATCTACGGCATCCAGCATTAAGTAAATAAATGCTGGATGCCGTAGATTTGTTCATCGTGTGACGCAGCAGTTACTAATAAATATTCGCTATATATATACGTCACAAATGCATATTTTGCTACACATAAATAATGATTATATATATATATATATATATATATATATATATATATGTATGTTCAGCGACCGGCTAGTGAGTAGCGACGACATTGTTTACTTGGAACAGCAAGTCCGACTGCTCAAAGTAGCCTTTAAGCATCAAAGTACGGATTTGCCGTGATTGACAAAGCCGTCGCTGTATCAATCTAGTCGAATAATGCCGGTGTGCAGAATTAAGGTAGGCGGGAAAGAGGCGCCGATGTCATTTGCACGCCTCATGGCCGGGGGCGATCTGGCGTATCATTTTTATATATATAAATACATATATATATTTATATAAATATATATATATATATATATATATATATATATATATATATATATTATATAATATATTATATATATATATATATAATATATATATATATATATATATATATATATATATATATCTATATATATATATATATATATATTTATATATATATATATATATAATTACATTTTTGGCTCAAAAACGACTCTTGCGTCCGTTGCGAGCTCGACGGTGAATGGCGGGCGAAGTTAGCGTTAGCAGACAAAAAAATATGTGGGTTTTGCGGTCAGCAATTATCTTCTTATTATTAGTTGCCACTCTTTAGAATTTGGGAGAGGAAGTTTCTTGGATATATATATATATATATCGAGAGAGAGGGAGAGAGAGAGATAGATGGGGGTGGGACAGATGCGCAATGGGGTCTAAATAGTTGAAGTAGTTTCACGTGGGTGCGTCCCGATTGAGCACTTTTTAGCTGGCAGGCTGCTAGCCATATCTGTGTCCTAATCGATTGATTATAATTTAATTTCAAACAAGTGATATATCTAACCATAATAACTTCTAGAGCCTATAATGTAAATTCAAAAATTGCCCATGTAATTGGCCCGTTCCGTTAGAAGTTTTGTTACTTCTAGGAGCGGACAAATTGTTTTCCCTTGCTCTTTAAATGCAGAGAGGTTTATATATATATATATATATATATATATATTTAATATATACATATATTTATATATATATATATATATATATATATATATATAGAGGGAGAGAGAGAGAGATTAAAGCAATTAAAAGAGCAATTGGTATATTTGTTTGTTACGTTGTGTTACAGACGCGCCATGGTGTGGTCACTGTAAGGCGTTGGCTCCCGAATTCGCCAAGGCAGCTACCGAACTTGCTGAAGAGAAGTCTGAACTTAAGCTGGGCAAGGTTGACGCCACCGAACAGAAGGAGCTCGGCGAAAGGTTTGAGGTAAAAAGCTTTTACATTAAAGTGAGATTTGTCTGCTTGATGTTGTGATATGTAATATCTTATTTTGGTACATCGAAGGCTTTCAACCTACTGAGCAATTTCCATTGAATTGGTTTGCAGTAGGGTTCGAAGTACTATGTATTGTCGCTGTTGTAAGTTCGAAATATGGATGCCTGGGTCAAAGTTTAGTCATATAGTAGTTGCTATATACGCTCTGGTGCCTGAACGGAATATGTAAACCTGCCAAGCATGGTGTCGACGAAAGAGCTTTCTGTTTTACCAGCTTCTCCATTTGTCTTTACAGATTAGCGGCTATCCGACACTGAAGCTATTCCGGGAGGGTAAGCCCATTGATTATAACGGAGGCCGTACAGCTCCGGAGATCATCCGCTGGCTAAAGAAGAAGACTGGTCCCCCTGCAGTAACTGTGACTACCGTCGATGAAGTCAACGCACTTAAGGAGGCCAACAATGTGGTCGTGTTCGGTTTGTTCAAGAACGTGGAGTCTGAGGCGGCTAAATTGTTCCTCCAGACAGCTCAAGGATTTGATGATCAACCGTTTGCCATCTCCTCGGAGGACGCCGTGTTTACTGCCTTGGAGGGCAAGGATGGGCAGGTTGTTCTTGTAAAGAAGTTCGACGAGGGCCGCAACGTGCTCGAGAAACTAGAGAGCGTTGATGACACGAAGACGTTTATTGCCTCTAACTCGATGCCGTTGGTCACCGAATTCTCGCACGAGTCTGCCTCCAAGGTCTTTGGCGGTCCTATCAAGAGCCACAACCTTCTTTTCCTGGGCAAGAATGCTGCGAACTACGAGGAGCTACTCGCCAAGTTCCGTGATGCGGCCAAGCAGTTCAAGAACAAGGTTTTGTTCGTAAGCATTGACACAGAGAACTCGGATCACTCGAGGATATTGGACTTCTTTGGCGTTAAGAAGGCTGACAAGCCTCAAATGCGAATGATTCGTCTCGAAGACGAGATGGCGAAGTTCAAGCCACAGGACGAGACGAACCTTGATGTCGAAGTTGTGGCCAACTTTGTGACCGGCGTTCTCGACGGCACCGTGAAACAGCATCTTCTGTCTCAGGAATTGCCTGAAGACTGGGACGCGAAGCCCGTAAAGGTTCTCGTATCAAGCAACTTCGACGAGGTTGCATTCGATAAGAGCAAGGATGTCCTCGTCGAGTTCTACGCTCCGTGGTGCGGCCATTGCGAGCAGCTCGCTCCGATCTACGAGCAGCTAGGTGAGGCCTACAAAGACCGAGACGATGTTGTCATCGCCAAGATGGACGCCACCGCCAATGAACTCGAGCACACGAAGGTCAACTCGTTCCCGACGCTTAAGCTGTACAAGAAAGACTCTCAGGAAGGTATCGAGTTTGTCGGCGAGAGGACACTCGACGGCATGAAGAAGTTTATCGAGTCAGGCGGTGAATATGGCAAGTCCCCTGCCGAGGATGTTCAGGAGGATGAGGAAAAGGCCGAGGATGATGAGCACGGACCTCGTGACGAGCTGTAATAAGATGTTTTACTGTCGACGTGTATGGTTCCCCACACACACGATACCGAGTCATCGAGCTGCGCGGACAAGTCAATTCTGTTTGTTCGACGTTGTTTTCAGGACAGCGGGTAATGCAATCCCAGATCAGATGACGACGTATCGACCTAGACTA